>CAJHQP010000661.1:0-165184 GCA_905132765.1 Moricandia arvensis
GATAAGGTTTTACAACACTGCAAAACGTAATTTTATATTTAAATGTATGACGGTTCTTACCCTGCGATGGCGATGTTTACGCATGTATGACATTTAGACCCATAAGAGTCACCACGACACTGGACAGTGGAGGGTACAGAATCACGAGTCGTGAATCCAATAGTTTTGCGTGAGAACCAGTCCGAGCATAAGTATTAGTACGAATCTGACGGAGGCATAGTTGAGGTCTTCCCGTACTCACTTCCCGAGTTATACTTCCCTTGATTAAGGAGGCATTTGTGGTTGAGATACTCATTGGTAAGGTTCAATGAGGAAACATTATGTATAATAAGAAATTGCCATGGTTAAAATCGGAAAAGAAAATCGTTTGAATAAAGAATATGAAAACATCATTGTTTATGATTTTTATTCTTTTTCAGTAAAGGATGATTTTGATAAATGAAATGTTGAAATTGACATATTTATAGAGGAGTCTCATAAGGAAATTTTAATTTATCATTGGATAGAAGCAGAAAAGAGTGCATGTTTCCGGCTGTTTGGAGGGTATAACATGAGATGGAATATATCATGTGGACTTCAAAGATTTTTGAAATATTTTTTTTGAAATACTTTTTATCTAAAATATGTATCTTTTATAAATGGAACGGTATTCTAAAATAAACATAGAAAAACAAAAGAATTTACACATTATCCGCGCGTAGCGCGGCCACGGACCTAGTCTTATTAAAATTTGCTAACATTATACGTGGACTTAGTAATTGTGCACCTCTGGCACATGCCAAGAACTGGACCTTAATTTTTTGTTTAAGTTCACAAATCATATTATTTTATATTTATTACCCATTTCAAATTGACAGATTAAATAATTCCAACTTATGTAAAGTAATGGAAAGAAATTGGTCCATTAAGCACACTAAGAAATCATGTTAAATCATTACTCTACATCTATGTATGCTAGGGATTCACTTGCAAATGACTCTTTTGATTTATGTTTATCGTATACTTAAAAGTTTTATATACATAATTTATATTTTTATAACTAGAAAAAATAAGACTAAGTTAATATACTACTGTTGCGTGAAAATTGTATCGTTCAAAAAATATTATACGACTGTTTTTAACAAGTTTCATAATAATCAGATTATTACAATGTTCTTCGAAATTATTTCCCCTTTAATATTTTCTAACTTAGAAAGCTAATCCTTTTATTATATATATATGATTTGATGTAATAAGATTTTTCAAGGGTATATACTCGTCAGTGATTTCAACTTTCAACTAATCAAGCTCGTTTATCACAAATTACATACTCTCTCTGTTTCTAAATAAGTGTCATTCTACTATTTTTTTCTTATTTTAAAATAAGTGTCATTTTACATTTCCAATACAACTTTTACCATATAATTTCATTCTGACCCTTTTAACTAACTAATGAATGTTTTTAAATATCATTTTTATTTAAATAAATATACATTAAATGAGGGCATAGTAGTATATTTATTCATTTTCTTAATATGTGTGAAATGTGTTTAAGTGACACTTATTTAAAAACAGAGGGAGTAATTTTCAGTGCCAAAATGTCGTTTACACACACACTCATAGACACATAAACCAACTAAATAAAAAGTTTTTTATAAGACATTTATAAATATCATTACAAAGAAATGAAAAGAGATTGAAATTCATCACGTAACATCTCATCACAATTGTAATTTACCAACCATAAACTAAAGATTTGACAACTAAGACGTTGCACATAGCACAAACCAAATCCTCTGAGTACAAGATCAAGAGCAATGTCTAGAGACTTATTCCACCATATCTGAATCTGTGCTCCATCCCCCGTACAACAGCTGACTGAGTAAACTTTGATTTGGTTGAAAGTTTTCAGCATAATTAAATTCATGGAACATATTCTGTTGCTAAGCCAAAATAAACCCTGAGTGGTTGATCATGATAAGTACAGAAAAAGGTACTCCTTCCGTTTCTAAATAAGTGTCACTTTGACACTTTTTATGAAAATTAAAAAAATAGAAAAATATACTAATGTACCCTCATTTAATGTTTAATTATTTGAATAAAAATAATTTTTAAAAATATCTATTAGTTATTTAAAAGGGTAAGAAAGAGATTATATGTGAAAAATTGTATTGGAAATGCAAAGTGACACTTATTTTGAAACAAAAAAAAACTAAAATGACACTTATTTAGAAACAGAGGGAGTATGAGGTTAAAGAGCATGACTTAATGCTTGTGAAACTCACTTTTTAATCAGAGGTCACTAGTTCAACTAAAAACGATTTTAAATTGTGCTTGAGATCTTCAGTTAAGCGACTGTTATGACAAAACTAATATTAAATATTTTAGTTTTGAGTGTGGTGAGATTTATAAATTCACCCACAAATCTCCTTCTTTTTTTTATTTATTGATATATGAATATTACATTTCAGAAAAAAAAAGTAAACAAAACTAAAATATAATTGGAAATTATGAAGAGGATGTTATACATCACGACCATAAAAAATGTTCAACTCCTAAGAAAAGGGTATAGCTCATACCTTATATCACAGTTCGTACCCAAAACTCTCTCCCCTTGTTTAACTTCGCCGTTCTTGAAAAGCTTTGTGATACTCCATGTTAAACAACTTTTACAATCCAATGTTAATCCTATACACTGCACCATTGCATACAATTTATTTTTCCCGAACTTCTTTGCCCCTGCCGCATAGAAAATGAGGTCGTCCTTGCTGACTTTCCTTACTTTAAGTGTTAGCTCAGAGAAAAAATCCATCGTGCTCTTGGCAAACAATTTTACATCACCTCTCACGTTATTTGGGTTGCGCATAGAAAAAATATTCTTGTAATCAGTCTTAATTGGAGATTTTTCTTTGGTCATACTAACATATAGAAAACATTGGTCATACCATATTATTCCTCCTTTGTTCATTGGACATCTCTTATGAAACTGCAGTATACAATCATATATGTTTTGTATCATTTAAATGATGATTTAATATTTCATTGAAAACTTTCTCCTCCTAGATTACTCATATAGCAAATAATTTTTTGATGATTAGGAGAAATGTCAAAATTAAGGATTTAGAGAAGCCATACATGTATCAATAAAAGCATCTTCAATATAACTCGGTTTCTACACAACATTTATGATAAGTTGGGATGTCTATATAACTAGGGTTGAGACGAATATGGATATCCCGAAATTTCAGGGTTTCCAGATCTGTGAGGTCCATGTATTGACTATTCATATCATGATCCATATTTTTGGGATATCCAAAGATTGGATATCAGTCTAAATATTATGACTCAGTGTATATTCATATTTGATAAGATCCATAAAATTAATTATAAATATTAAAATAGATTTAATATTATCATATAAAATGAAATAAAATATTTAAAATAAATAGAAATATTTCAAAAAGCAAAAGTAATATTATATAATAATTTCAAAATAAACTTTCTATATATAAAATTTAATGTATCTTTAAAAACTATTAATAAATATATTGATGGAACCCAGAAATTGGATATCTCGATAATAAATATATTATCGAGATTTTATCATATGGTTCCGACTTTCCGGATATCCAGATCGGATCCCAGATCTTTGATAGTTGTTCCATCCCTATCTATAACAAATGTCAAACTTTGTTAGCCGATAATTTTTCTAGTTAACTTTAGTTTTATTTTCGTTTCACGTAATCATTTCCCTTTTCACTCAAAGATAAGGTTTTGCAGAAGCATTTACCTCCCTGGATGCTGTGTCAGCGCATGTACGGCATTTGGACCCATATGTGTCACCACGACACTGAAAAGTGAGAGTAACAGAATCGGGAGACGACATTCCATAAGTTGTGCGTGAGAAACCGGTTTGCGAAAAAGGTTGAGTACGAATGTCATGGAAGAGCTGGTTGACGTTTTTCTCGTACTCAGTTCCAGAGTTATATTTTCCTTGATTAAGGAGACATTTGTGGTTGAGATACTCGTTGGTAAGGTTCAGTGACGAAACACTATGTATGATGAGGAATTGCATAGCCAAAATAGAGAAAGAAAATCGTTTGGATAGAGGATATGAAATCTTCATTGTTTTAGTTTTATTCCTTTTTCACTAAATGGTGATTTTGATGAATGAAGTGTTTAGATTGAAATATGTATATATGAGACTCAAGGACTTTAAAAATTAGGCTCATATGATAGAAGAGAAAAGAGTTTGCATATTTTTAGCGGCGAAAAGAGAGGGACAAAGAAAAAGTCCTAATTCAAAATGTTTTAAACTCTTTGAAATAAAATCAAACTGATACCAAAGTTGCCGTGAACCACTCATGAACTGAATGAGCTTAGTAATATGTTCTAATTTTGTAAGTACAATAAGAATTTGAAAAAGACTTAGTTTTTCAATGAATCTGACCTTAAATCTTTTTAAATTTGCTAAAATTATATGGGGACTTAGTGCTTATGCACCTTTAGCACATGCCAAAAAAAACCAAAAAATAATTGTGCGAAACTAAAATCACAAATTATATTATGTTATATCAACTGCTCAGTTAAAATTGACAACTTAATTATTCAAAGAGAAATACCCCAAAATAACCCTAAAAAAGTTTTTGTCACAAAAATAACCTTTAAGAACAAAAATGACAAATCTAGCTTTTTTTTATTTTCAAAAAATTAATTTTTTTTTTCAATTTTAAACCTCACCCCCAAAACCCCATCCCATAACTCTAAACCCTAAATCTATATTAATTAACCCAAGGGGTATAAATGTATATTAGTCATTTTGTTAATCCTTGGGTTAACTAATCTAGACTTAAGGTTTAGAGTTATGGGGTGGAGTTTTGGGGGTGAAGTTTAAAATTGAAAAAAAATAAAATAAAAATTAATTTTTTAAAAGTAAAAAAAAAATTAGATTTGTCATTTTTATTCTTGAGAGTTATTTTTATGACAAAAACTTCAAAAAGAGTTATTTGGGAGATTTGCCCTTATTCAAACCTATGAAGCGTAAAGGAAAGTAAGGGAAATGAAATTGGTCCATTAAGCACACTAATAGATTAAAGGGAGAAAAGTTGTCTTTATTTATTAATTAATTACTAGATTGACTCTAATTTTATTTTAACTATTAGTTTATTTTGTTACATGTTTTATCCTTATTTCCTTTGTACCAAAAACGATATCATTAATTTTATTTTAATTTTCATCAATCCTCACCAATTAACTATGATTTTATTAAAGTGTGTATAATCAACTGCATTTTATATAATTTTTGGTTGTGTGATTTTAGTTTATATATTTTTGAAAAATATTTTATGTTAATTCTAGTATATTACAATCTTGTTAGAAACAACATTATAATTTGCATTTTAATCTTCTCCATCTTGACAAACATTCTTCTACTTTTTTTTCTTGCCCCCACAAATTTAGTTTTCTCCATTGTAAATCTCACCTCTGGTTTGGCCCTTTTCTACGGGTAATTAACTCCTTTTCTGATTACTTTTGTTTTGTGCCACATTATGTGATTGAGACAGTGATTGGTTCATTTTGTCATTTGCAGACAAAACCACAAACACAGAACAAGAGATTCTTTGTTTCAAATGGTCCCCATTGTTATTGTCATGGATCCTTATCGTTGCTTTTTATGCAGGGTAATCTGAATTCTCTATAATTCTTTCCCTGTATTTTCTCAAAGAGCTTGAAGATGATACATGTTCATGGGTATTAATATCACAATGTATCTTAAACTGAGGATATATTTTTTGTGAACGAGAAGAAGGGTTTGTGCAGACGTTGAGCCTTTTTGATTTTCTTGGTTCGGTTCTTGTGAGACTCCAGGAAGTTAGGTAGGGATAGGTTCCACGGTAATGCCGATTGTGGTAATAAGATGAATGAAGACAATGTTTGCAGTCAGACAGGGGAGGAGTTTGCAGAGGAGTTCTTGAAGGATTATAGTGCTCAAAGGAAAGCTAGTAACAATGTTGAGAGGAGTCATTATGAGGATCTCAATCGAGTCCTTGGGATCCAGAGAGTTGATTCCGGAGTTTCAGATGTTGCTGACTCGCCTTGGATGTACAAAACCGCATCTGATGTTTCATTACCTGAAAAACTGAAGCTTCTATGCAGTTTTGGGGGAAGGATCTTACCGCGGTCTGATGGGAAGCTTAGATACATAGGAGGAGAGACTCGAATAATATCGACGTACAAACATGTTGGTTTGAATGAGTTGATGCAAAAGACATTTGCTATATGCAACCATCCTCATACAATCAAGTACCAATTACCAGGAGAAGATCTTGATGCACTCATCTCTGTTCGCTCAGATGAAGATCTTCTTCATATGATTGAAGAGTATCAAGAAGCTGAAGAGAAGGCTGGTTCCAAGAGGATAAGAGTGTTTCTTGTGTCTTTAACCGAGACACAGAACAAGAACATAAACCAGCCTACAGATATTGAACATTATCAATATGTTTCAGCTTTTAATGGCTTTGTGGACGTGAGTCCTCAAAAGAGTTCAAGTGGGAAAAGTCAAGCAACAACACAGTTTGGAACTGCTTCAGATTATAGCCCTACCTTAAGTCATCCGAGACTCGCCTACTTCTATTCATTATATGCATGGGATTCAGATACCATATGACCACCAATCTCCTTCATCATCATCTCCATTCTCAGCACACAAGAGATCCAATACCGACACTCCTTACTTTGTTAATAACTTCCCTTACATGGTTGCTCCAAACTTTCCAGAGCAGAACCGTTTCTTGTTTGAGACTAAGCAAATGCAGAACCATCCTGAGATGAACTTTCACAGGAGCCCAAGTGGAGATGTGTTTCATTATCCTCAAACAGCTCAAGCTTATACCGGGCCTGAGAAACTGATGCTAAAGAAAAACGCTGTTTCTGATCCACAGTTGCATGATGAGAGGCAAATAGACAACCGGTTAGAAGCAATCACCAAACATCCATGGCAAGTGACGAGAGAGAAATCACCTTCTTTGGCTATGTCATTTGGTTCAGAGAAATGGGAAGAGAGTGACTTCTCATTCAATAATCCAGAACTGGGAAAAAACGAGACTCAACTCACCACAGAAGTTAACAAATGGATGAACCATGAGGATCCTAGTTCCTTTGAACTAGCTTCAAAACAACTTGGAGTTAGTGAAACTAGTAGCTCCTTCAGTCCAAATTACCATAGAGTTGTCAGGATTGCTTCCATCGGTTCACAAGACTCGGGGAGCTCTGTGTTCTCTTTATCTACTAATACCAATGAAAATCTTGGTGATTGTTTGGTTAGAGAAGACAATCTTGATGTACTCCCACGTACACAGAGATCATCAGATGATCTTTACAGAAAGAACCTTCTCGGTCCAGGGTTCATAGTTGAGGATGTTACAAACGATGCTACTATTTCTCCTCATGTTAACATTAAGTCAGATGATAACAACTACTATACAAGAGAAGGAGAGAACACAAGTGTTTGTCCTGAATCTAGAATAGAGGTAACTTTTTTTTCTAGTAGAGTTTCTTTGTGTGGCTGTGATGCTACCTTTTATCATGCAGGAAAAATATGGTAAAGGAAAAGATACTGAAGATACAATGGGAGAAGCTGGAATCTATAACTTACAGGTGACAAAAAGTTTTCAGCTAGTTGGTTCTGTTTTAAGTGTTGCTTGTCGTTGACTTTGGTCTTTGGACGTTCAGATTATAAATAATTCAGATCTTGAGGACTTACATGAGCTAGGATCTGGGACATTTGGAACTGTTTATTTTGGGAAGTGGAGAGGGACTGATGTTGCTATCAAGAGGATAAAGAATAGTTGTTTCTCTGGTAGATCATCCGAGCAAGAACGACAGGTTTAACATACCTAACTCAACTTTATATTATTTTAGCTATACTCTGGTGGCTGAAATGTTTTTGTACAGACGAAAGATTTCTGGAGAGAAGCTAGGATCTTGGCGAATCTTCACCATCCAAATGTGGTGGCCTTTTATGGGGTTGTACCAAAAGGATCTGGTGAAAGTATGGCGACTGTGACTGAGTTTATGGTGAATGGATCTTTGAGACATGCCTTGCAGAGAAAAGATAGGTACATTCTATTTTCTACACATACCTAATATTCTTAGTCTTCTTCTTCTGAGTTATATTAATGAAAATATCTACACAGGTCGCTTGATAGGCGCAAGAAGCTGATGATAACACTAGATGCTGCATTTGGCATGGAGTATCTCCATTTGAAGAATATTGTTCATTTCGACCTAAAATGCGATAACTTGCTTGTTAACTTGAGAGATACGCAACGACCAATATGCAAGGTAACAAAACCCGCTTCCAAAATCTGGAAGAAAGTTCTGTAGCCCCCATAATTCCCCTAACCCGGAACCACAACATATAGCATTATTTCTTTTTGTTCTAAGCATCAATTGATCATGTGACCTCTAAGCTTTGCCTATAGCTAACGACACTTGGTAAGTTCACAGCTTACATAGTTTGGCTTATGCAGGTTGGTGACTTTGGATTGTCAAGAATAAAACGGAACACCCTTGTGTCTGGTGGAGTTAGAGGAACACTTCCATGGATGGCACCAGAGCTGTTAAATGGAAGCAGCAACCGCGTCTCTGAGAAGGTGCCACATTCATTTCCAGGATCAACCAACCAATGACAACGAAAAAGTTTAGCTGCTTTAATCTCCTCCCACTTTTTGCAGGTAGATGTTTTCTCATTTGGTATCGCCATGTGGGAGATCTTAACAGGCCAAGAACCTTACGCAGATATGCATTGTGGTGCCATAATTGGTACTTATTATGTTACTGTTATTTTCTCTATAGTCAGTTTCTACCGTGTTTTGTCATTTGATGCTTGTTATGTTGATAAAAGGTGGGATTGTGAACAATACGTTGAGACCTTCTGTGCCAGAGAAATGTGATCATCTGTGGAGAGAGTTGATGGAGCAATGCTGGTCTTTTGATCCGGCGATACGACCATCTTTCACGGAGATTATTGATCGGCTACGGCTCATGTCAGCGGCCTTGCAACCCAAGCAACGAACCCTAAGCCAGAAGATGAAGTAAAAAAGAGTACAACTTACTGTAAAGCTATAAGATTAAGGGATGGATTTTGTAAATTAGTAGTATTTATAAAACATATACGCACGTGGCGGCTGTTGTTAGAGTAAATTTGTTGTATCCATAATATAAACGTTGAATGCCCGAGGATTTATTGTGTAAAAACATAACTAATATTAAAGAAAAAAAAGTGGTCGGTGACAAACTTTTTGCGTGTGAAGTGTGTTTTTCTCGGGGCTGTTTTTAGAGTTTTAGAGGTTACAAACAATTTAGTCAGTGTCGGTCTAAAAAACAATTCAACTCCTTAAACTCTTATTCCATAGATTTTAGTAATTTATACTTTGCATAAATTAAAAATTTTCCAAAGCCAAATTTTCACATGGTTATAATTAAGGCAGGTCATATATATTAGTGGCACATGGACATCCCAGTGCACTAGGGTTCTTTTGTATATTAATAAGTTTGAGGCGTAAAATAAAGTAAGTGGTAAACATTGGGGCCATCGTATAAATTGAGAAAAGGGTAAGATCCAGAAGATGGAGAATGAACACAATACGGCACGTACTTCAAAGCCCACCAAAACGGGCGGGGACACACGTCACGCCTAATCTTATCTTCTTCGCGCAATTATCATCAAATCTCTTTTTCTTTTGGACATATTAACCAACCAACCAAACCAAACCAATATCTTTTGCTATAAAAATAAACGTTACCAACTCATAGATATCTGATGTGAACATGTTATAGAAGAAGTAGGATCAAGGCTGATACTGTTTGATTTGAAAATGTAATAGAATAAGAATTTGTATCCAAATGGGACTTTTAGCCACAATAAGGAAAGATATATTTATTTTTTTTGCCAACTAAGCAAATAAATATTTACAAAAACAAAAATGATTTTGCTTTCTTATTTTCACGGTGGAACTATCTTCCCATATAAATTGATCATACCCCCGAGGAGTCGAGTCTAGTTTCGTGTACAACAACAAATCCTTGGGTAAAAAATGGAGAAAGCAATCGAGAGACAACGAGTTCTTCTTGAACATCTCCGTCCTTCTTCTTCTTCTTCCTCTCACAGTTTTGAAGGCTCTCTCTCTGTAAGCTTCCGTCTCTCTACCTCTCTCTCTCGATCAATAGCGATCTCTAAGCTTCGTGATTCCGGATTGTTCTCGATTTGGATTTATTTTTACTGAATTTTGGATTTTGATTTTCGATTTAAGCTGCCTATGAGCTGAAAGAATTATTGTTTCAGCTCGATTGAGATCGAGGCTCGATCATCGAGTTAATGACTTTGGTTTTGTGTTTGGTTCACTTGTTTGATTGAGATAAATAGACATCTTCGTGTTTTGGTTGTTTGGTTCTTGTTAGATCGTGTTGAAATCGCTATTGTTCTGCAGATAGTGTGCATAGACTCTGATGATATGATTTATTTTTCACCATTTTCATTGATCTATTTTAAAAAAAAAAAAGTTACAAGCTTACTTGGTTTTAAATCCAAATGAACAGGCTTCAGCTTGCTTGGCTGGGGATAGTGCTGCGTATCAGAGGACCTCTCTCTATGGAGATGATGTAGTCATTGTTGCGTAAGTCCATATCTCTTCGCTCTTTTTTGGTGTTTTGGTTTGTCTTGTCTCCATTTCTTGTCGTATGATAAATGATAATTGATAAACTCACGCGTTTTAATCCATTTCAGGGCACATAGGACTGCACTATGCAAGTCCAAACGTGGCAATTTCAAGGATACGTATCCTGATGATCTCCTTGCCCCGGTTTTGAAGGTATCTTTTTCTACTCTCTTGTTTTTTTTTTTTTTATGTTTCTTTACTACTTCTAGTTTTATATGGTGGTTGTCTTCTTGGTGCAGGCATTGATAGAGAAGACAAATCTGAACCCAAGTGATGTTGGTGACATTGTTGTCGGTACTGTTTTGGCACCAGGATCTCAGAGGGCCAGCGAATGCAGGATGTCTGCCTTCTACGCCGGTTTCCCTGGTATGTTTCCTTTTATGTACTGAGATGAAAATCTGTGTGTCTATTTGCTATGTGCTCATGTTAGTATCTCTTTTGGCAGAAACCGTTCCTGTTAGAACCGTGAATAGACAGTGCTCTTCCGGGCTTCAAGCTGTTGCTGATGTAGCTGCTGCCATCAAAGCTGGATTTTATGATATTGGTAAGAAAATAGCAGTCTTTGATTACAGTTGATTGATGTCTTTGTTTTTGTGAAGAACTTAGCTGACGGTTATGTTTGATGTAGGTATCGGGGCTGGATTGGAGTCCATGACTACTAATCCGATGGCATGGGAAGGGTCAGTCAACCCAGCGGTATTGTTGCTTAATCCTCTCTTCTCTTGATTCTCTAACTGTTTTTGTGAAGTTTATAGCGCATTTTAGAATGTATTGTGTTATTGCAGGTGAAGAAGTTTGAGCAAGCACAGAATTGTCTACTCCCTATGGGTGTTACTTCAGAAAATGTAGCACAACGCTTTGGTGTCTCAAGGCAGGAGCAAGATCAAGCTGCTGTATGGCAACTTAATGTTTTATAGTTGTACTTTTAGATTAATCCATAAATTGGATCTCTCGATGCTAAGTTATCAAATCATATTGTTAGGTTGACTCGCACAGGAAGGCAGCTGCTGCTACTGCTGCTGGTAAATTCAAGGATGAGATCATTCCTGTTAAAACCAAGGTATTTTCAGATCCTCCATACAATAACTGTAACATTTAAGACTCCTCTTGGTGTGTATATTACACTGATCTTCATTCATATTTTTGTGATAGTCAATAACTTGTGTTTTCTGTTTCAGCTTGTTGACCCAAAGACTGGTGATGAGACACCAATTACAGTTTCGGTTGATGATGGGATCCGACCAACCACAACCCTTACTACTCTTGGGAAGCTGAAGCCAGTGTTTAAAAAGGATGGAACCACAACTGGTATTTTTCCCAATTCAATTGTTTCATTATGGAGACTACAGTTCCTATTATCACACTTTTGAATCCTTCGCTTCGTTTGTTCTGTCTCAAACAGGGAACTCCAGCCAAGTTAGTGATGGTGCAGGAGCGGTTCTCCTCATGAGGAGGAGTGTTGCTACGCAGAAAGGACTTCCCGTTCTTGGTGTGTTTAGGTGGGTGATAACTTTTGCTAAAAGCTATAACGGTAGAAGTCTGCAGATGATTGTGATGTCCCTTTACCCAGATGTGCTAGTATCTAGAGAAGATACATTGTTCTTTCTGTATTTCCCTTCATTTTTGGGCTTCCCTAAGTAGCACACAATTGGAAAATTTGCAGGACATTTGCTGCAGTTGGTGTTGACCCAGCGATCATGGGTGTTGGTCCAGCAGTTGCCATTCCTGCTGCAGTTAAGGCAGCTGGTTTAGAACTCGATGACATCGACTTGTTTGAGATCAACGAGGTAAAAAAAAAAGAAGCAAACACTTCCAGGATCTTCTTACCACGTATCTTTTCCCCGAACCTTATGATGATAACCGTCGGTTTGAACCCTTGTGTTTTCAGGCATTTGCATCTCAGTTTGTTTATTGCCGTAACAAGTTGGGACTTGATGCAGAGAAAATCAATGTCAACGGTGGCGCAATGGCCATAGGACATCCTTTGGGTGCTACAGGTACATAAGAACAGAGCTACAAAATTATTATTCTAATCTCAATTTACCAAACTAAAGAGACGTGGTTAATGAGCTCCTCTAAGCTCTCAACTAAACCCTCGGAAATCCACACCAATAACAATCTGCCAATTTATTCCTGATAAGCTAGCCTTCACAAAACTGCGCTCTAACCAGCTCACAACTGCTCTAATCTGCTACATTCAATCCTAGGCTAGATAAAAACATATCTATAGCTAAGAGGCCAGGTTAGCTAACGCCTGTTTAAACTCTAACAGGAGCACGGTGCGTTGCTACTTTGTTGCACGAGATGAAACGCCGTGGAAAAGACTGTCGATTTGGGGTAGTGTCTATGTGCATTGGTATGACTCTCTCTCTCACTCACTCACTTTATATTCTCATTCATACTTGCTCTAAATTTGGTATCTAAAAATGTTACTGTTGACTGGAAAAAATCTGGCAGGGACGGGGATGGGTGCAGCGGCTGTGTTCGAGAGAGGAGATGGAGTTGATGAACTTCGCAACGCAAGGAAAGTTGAATCGCAAGGCTTTTTGTCCAAGGACGCTCGTTAGAAATGTTATGATGTGCCACAAACCACTAAGGGAAACCCTCTCACCTTTTCCCCCACTTTCTCCAGTTTTATGTTAGTTGTTTGAATAAAGCAGCACAACGAATGTTTGCCGGAGTCTTCTTGACATTGTCATGTGTTTTAGTATATTTTATTTACGTGAATGAGAATCTTCTATAAAATCTTACATGTATGGATAACATTGTTTTGTATGGATCATATTGTTCTTCTCGAATTTCTGTTGCTTCTAGATACTATAGAAGTTTCAGTAATGAAAGTTATATAAACACTAGAAAAGGATAAATTGAGATAAATGTTATTAAATATCAATTGGGGTGGTGGCGCAGTTGGCTAGCGCGTAGGTCTCATAGCTATTGAGTGATCCTGAGGTCGAGAGTTCGAGCCTCTCTCACCCCATCTTCTTTTTGTCCTTTCTTTCTAGGAATCGAATCTTGCTACCTTCTGATGCACTAATTAAAGAGTAGTGTTCGCTGGTCCATTCTCCTCGACAAACAACTGCAATCATACATTTTGTTGCTTGTTTCATTTCGGGTCATCAATCTCTTTCCAATCCAGTCAAGAAAAAAAAAAAGACATATTGCATTTGGAAAACCACTTAATCGAGTTTTATGGTGCGGATATATGCACTTCTTCTTTTTTTTCCTGTACATGCAGAACTTAATAGGTTTACAAACACATATTAATAAACAGCTGAGTATAAATATGGAATATACTTGAATATATATATATTTAGGAGTAAACATTGAGGAAAATGTATAGTAGCAGACATGGGTGCATGTAGGTGACTAATACATTTCAAACTTCTCATAAACCTTGAAAACATCGAAGAAGTTGTATTTAAATTACCCAAATATTTATTCAAATACGAAGAAAGTTTTCTAAATATACCCCAACTTACAACATCTGAACTTATTACCAAACCCAAATGGTAAAGTATTGGAGATAAGATAAAACACTTGTTGTAATGAAAACATATTGGAGAGACCCAAACTTCAAACTTAATTATCCAACCCAACTATTTCTGGTGGGAAATACGTTGAAAGTCTAAAACCATCAATACCAACTTTAACGAGTCACACAAGTTGAATATAAAAATTATAATTTCCGATTTAGTCCTTCATTTCAAACGTTTGTATTTTCATAAGTTGACTATAAACTTTCTGATATTGCTTGTTTAGTCCTTTAATTCAATGGTTTGATTTTTCTTCTTCACTTACGTTAGATCTCTCTCTCTCTTTACTATTTCTATTCACCGTCCTTCTCAATTTTTTCATTCAAGTCATCGATTCTCTACGCGTGTTTCAGCGTGAAGTCTTTCTAGATCTCTAGACTAACAAACTCTCTGATCAGTCAATAAAACCCATCGGAACCGCGTCTCAATAGACAGAGAGAAACAAACAAAAAAATGGCGCAACAACAATCGTTGATCTACAGTTTCGTGGCTCGAGGCACGGTGATCCTCGTGGAGTTCACAGATTTCAAAGGCAATTTCACATCCATCGCTGCACAGTGCCTCCAAAAGCTTCCTTCTTCCAACAACAAGTTCACTTACAACTGCGATGGTCATACCTTCAATTACTTGGTTGAAAATGGATTCAGTAAGTCTCGGATATTGCTCGATCTGATGTTTTTGATTATGGGCATAGCTTTGTTTGTATACCTATTTGAGTATTTAGATCTGATATGTGGATCTATAACTGAAAGGACAAGACTTTGTTCTGGATCTGTGGTTCTGTGTTCTCTACTGGTTGTTTGGTTTGCTTTGGCTTTGTTTGTGTAAAGTTTTCAACTTTATGGGTTTTATCGTCATTAAAGTATGTTCTAATCGTTGTGAGTTTATTGGGTTTAAGGTTGTGTTGATGGTGGATATGTGTTCTTATTACAGTGTTCAAATTTCTTGTAAGGGTCCTAAGGGATGTATTGGTTGATCTACTCTTGTTTGTCCTCTGCTTTATATGTCTTCATATGGATTTAAAGGTTTAACCTTTTTGTTGTTGTGCAGCTTATTGTGTTGTTGCTGTTGATTCTGCTGGGAGGCAGATTCCTATGGCCTTCTTGGAACGAGTTAAGGAGGATTTTAACAAGAGATATGGTGGTGGAAAGGCTGCTACTGCTCAAGCTAACAGTTTGAATAAGGAATTTGGGTACTTTATATTTTGATGATCTCTTTTGATTGCTATTATTATAGTAGCTTGACTTGTTTTTGGGTGATATGAAGGTCGAAACTGAAAGAGCACATGCAGTATTGTATGGATCATCCTGATGAGATTAGCAAGCTTGCTAAGGTTAAAGCTCAAGTTTCTGAAGTTAAAGGTGTCATGATGGAAAACATTGAGAAGGTTTGTTTCTCACCCTTTTGCTTTACCTTTATAAGTTGTATAACCTATTATTAAATAGAGTTTAGTTAGTGTGATCTTTTGTTTATACTTGTGGAACTCATTCATTTGCAGGTTCTTGACCGTGGTGAGAAAATCGAACTTTTGGTGGACAAAACCGAAAACCTTCGCTCGCAGGTTAGTTCTCTTACACAAAAGGGTTCCATGTCCATACACACAAACTTGCTTTACGTTGCAGATCTCTCTCTCTCTACTGATGTCTTGTCTCCGGGTTTTCTAACACTGTTAATTGAACTCGAAAACTGTGTACAGGCTCAAGACTTCAGAACACAAGGAACACAAATGAGAAGAAAGATGTGGTTTCAGAACATGAAGATAAAGCTCATTGTTCTTGCAATCATCATTGCCTTGATCCTCATCATCGTCCTCTCAGTCTGCGGTGGCTTCAACTGTGGTGGCAAATAATAAGTCGGGAACATTTCCGATTTCCGAGAACATCCTCATTCAGTTTGTTGTGCTGATTTATTTTCTGTTTTTTTTTTTTGTGGTTTAAAAACTCTCATGGCTATGTTTCCTCTCCTTAGATTTGTGCTTCTTGAAATTGGTTTTGTATAGGTAATATATATATGTATGGAACTGATTCTTGCGAACCATTTACTTGGCCTTGTGTTTGCTTTGGTCCTTTTTGTTTACTTCTGTGACTTTCTATAGCATAATCTACGCGGTTGACATGAACTTACTCTATGTGGTCTGACCAGTTCAGCTCATGTTCAAATCAAAACGACTTGCTTGCCACCTCCAGCCAATTTTACTGTTGTTTTGCCGGAAAATCTGTCTTCGTCGCTTCTAGAGTAAAATTCTGAGCTCTAGTGTCTGTAACCTCTAAAATTCACTTGTTGTTAGGAATCTATTGTAATGCCTTCATTCAAATACCTATGCACATACATAAGATTATAGAAAGAAAGAGAGAGAGGTAAAACTTAAAGACAGGAGATATCAAAGTAGATAGATTTTCAGTTTCCTTATAATAGAAAAGGATCTATCAACCGTTGGACATATCAATTTTCTGCTAAATCAGGTTTTTGACAAAAAAGAAAAAATGAGCTCAAGAAACCAAAAGAGCCAAAACAGAACATTCCATTATTGTAATGGCCTCAAGTCCACCCAAAAAGACCTTAAATTCACAACCCTCTTCCTTAACACGCCCTCCTCAAGCCGTCAAGTTTGGTCGCCGGACGTCCAGTGGCCGCACCGTTAGCCTCTCTCGAGACTATGACATGGACGTCCCTGGCGATTACTCCTCCTCCGGCCAAAATGATTACATTGACTACACCGTCCTCATGCCTCCCACACCTGACAACCAACCTGCTGGCTCCTCCTCCTCTGCTGCCTCCACCTCACAGTCTAAACCTGACTCCTCCAAGATGGGGAATAAGATGGAGAGGAGACTATCCGTGATGAAATCTAATAACAAGTCAATGTTATTGAGGAGCCAAACCGGAGATTTTGATCATAACAGATGGCTGTTTGAATCTAATAAAGGCAAATACGGTATAGGAAACGCTTACTGGCCTGAAGATAATGATAACGGTGAAGGTGGTGTTAGCATGTCAGACTTTTTAGACAAACCATGGAAGCCTCTTACAAGAAAAGTTAAGGTCCCTGCCAAAGTTCTTAGTCCCTACAGGTTCTCTTCACATTCTAAACCCTTTCAAGATTTTCTTGTTCTTTAAATGTCTGTTCAAGAACTTCAACATCTTACTTTGTTTTCAGGTTACTAATCATGCTTCGTCTTGTGATACTATTCTTCTTCCTATGGTGGCGTGTTGCGAATCCTAATGAAGATGCAATGTGGCTATGGGGACTATCTATAGTGTGTGAGATTTGGTTCGCTTTCTCTTGGATTCTTGACATTCTTCCAAAGCTAAACCCTATAAACAGAGCAACGGATCTTGCTACCTTGCATGACAAGTTTGAGCAGCCTTCTCCTTCAAACCCTACAGGTCGCTCTGATCTTCCTGGTGTTGATGTGTTTGTCTCCACGGCTGACCCGGAAAAGGAACCGCCTCTAGTCACAGCCAACACCCTTTTATCCATCCTCGCCGTGGATTATCCAATCGAGAAGCTTTCAGCCTACATTTCAGATGATGGTGGTGCCATTCTCACCTTTGAAGCCATGGCTGAAGCTGTTCGCTTTGCCGAGGTTTCTTTTTCGCTTTCTCTTCCTCTGTCTCTTGTCTAGTTCTGATAGATGATGACACATTTTCTTTGCAGTATTGGGTGCCGTTTTGCAGAAAACATGACATAGAGCCAAGGAACCCTGATAGTTACTTCAGCATCAAGAAAGATCCAACCAAAAACAAGAAGAAGCAAGATTTCGTCAAAGATCGTCGTTGGATCAAGCGTGAGTATGATGAATTCAAGGTCAGGATCAATGGTCTTCCAGAGCAAATCAAGAAAAGAGCTGAGCAGTTCAACTTGAGAGAAGAGCTCAAGGAGAAGCGCATCGCAAAAGAGAAAAATGGAGGTGTACTACCACCAGATGGTGTTGAGGTTGTAAAGGCAACATGGATGGCTGATGGTACACACTGGCCAGGAACATGGTTTGAACCTAAACCTGATCATTCAAAAGGAGACCACGCCGGAATCCTACAGGTACCTACCATTAACTTCATCAGTTTGTATCAAACCAAGAAAACTTACAAAAACTTGTATCCAACTTGTAGATCATGAGCAAAGTGCCTGAGCTTGAACCAGTGATGGGTGGACCGAACGAAGGGGCCCTGGATTTCACAGGGATTGATATCCGAATACCGATGTTTGCGTATGTATCACGTGAGAAACGTCCAGGTTTTGACCATAACAAGAAAGCTGGTGCAATGAATGGTATGGTTAGAGCTTCAGCCATACTATCCAATGGCGCATTTATCCTCAATCTAGACTGTGATCACTATGTCTACAACTCTAAAGCTATCAAGGAAGGCATGTGTTTCATGATGGACCGCGGTGGTGATCGAATCTGCTACATTCAGTTTCCACAAAGGTTTGAAGGAATTGATCCATCAGATCGATATGCAAATCACAATACTGTCTTCTTTGACGGTGAGTTCTTGAACTGAAAAACACAACTGTAATGCTTGTATCACAAGCCAACAATATTTTGGGGTTCTGGAACAGGTAACATGAGAGCATTAGATGGGTTACAAGGTCCGGTCTATGTCGGAACAGGGTGTATGTTCCGAAGGTATGCTCTTTATGGATTCAACCCACCTAGAGCCAATGAGTACACTGGCGTGTTTGGTCAGGAAAAGGCCCCGGCTATGCATGTCAGGACTCAGTCACAAGCGTCCCAAACATCCGAAGCATCTGATTTAGAGTCGGATACACAGCCTCTTACCGATGATCCAGATCTTGGTCTTCCTAGAAAGTTTGGTAACTCCACTATCTTCACAGACACTATTCCAGTTGCAGAGTACCAAGGAAGGCCTCTAGCAGATCACATGTCAGTTCAAAACGGAAGACCGCCTGGTGCTTTGCTCCTGCCACGACCTCCCCTTGATGCTCCTACCGTAGCTGAAGCCATCGCTGTCATTTCCTGCTGGTAAGGTTTCAAAACAGCTTATATGCTTTGTCAGTAAATCGAAAATATAATAATAATATTCGCTATCTATATATTTTTCAAAATTTTCCCGGGTTTTTACAATCTTTGATCCGCAAGATACACATCTTATTATCCGATATATTTCTAATTAACGGTTTTGAATTTGGCTTTTCAGGTATGAAGACAATACAGAATGGGGAGATAGAATCGGATGGATTTACGGGTCGGTCACGGAAGACGTGGTGACCGGCTACCGTATGCATAACCGTGGTTGGAGGTCCATATACTGCATCACAAAACGTGACGCCTTCCGCGGAACAGCTCCCATCAATCTCACTGACCGTCTCCACCAAGTCCTCCGTTGGGCAACTGGCTCTGTAGAGATCTTCTTCTCCAAGAACAACGCGATTTTCGCCACCAGAAGGCTCAAGTTTCTCCAGCGAGTCGCTTACCTCAACGTCGGCATCTACCCTTTCACCTCAATCTTCTTGGTCGTCTATTGCTTCCTCCCGGCTCTATGTCTCTTCTCCGGCAAATTCATCGTCCAGAGCCTCGACATTCACTTCCTCTCTTACCTCCTCTGCATTACCGTCACCTTAACTCTAATCTCCCTCCTCGAGGTCAAATGGTCAGGGATTGGACTAGAAGAATGGTGGAGAAACGAACAGTTTTGGCTTATCGGTGGCTCGAGCGCTCATCTCGCAGCAGTTGTACAAGGTTTGCTAAAAGTAATAGCCGGTATCGAAATCTCTTTCACATTGACTTCGAAAGCTTCAGGAGAAGACGAAGACGACGTCTTCGCGGATCTCTACATTGTGAAATGGACGGGGTTGTTCATCATGCCGCTTACAATCATTGTGGTGAACCTTGTTGCGATTGTGATAGGAGCTTCGAGGACGATATACAGTGTGATTCCACAGTGGAGTAAGTTGATGGGAGGGACATTCTTTAGTCTTTGGGTGTTGACGCATATGTATCCGTTTGCTAAAGGGTTGATGGGTCGGAGAGGGAAGGTTCCAACGATTGTTTATGTTTGGTCAGGGCTTGTGTCGATTACTGTCTCGTTGCTTTGGATCACGATTAGTCCTCCAGATGATGTTACAGGTGGTGGAGGAATCTCGGTTTAATTTGGATCACAGTTTAATACAGTACTGAGGTTTTTGAGTCTGTGTTTTTTTTCTTTTGTAACAGTAAATTTGGCTAATGTAAATTTTATGTTGAAAAAGACCAACTCTGCTCTTAGTTCTTGTTAGCTTTTGATTCTTATTGACACACCACAAAAAAAAAAAAAATTACTGTACATCTCTTGGCTCTGTTTTCTCTCTTTCTTTGCTAATCTTTGGCAATTGCTTTATATAATGCAAGACAATGTATATATGAGCTGTCCACTCCCTGCGAAACTGAAGTGTGTGTCATCTGTTATGGCAAAGATATACATCATGTTATCAACAATACAGGCCTAGAGAACTAAATATATCTATAAATATGACTTTAGAAATTTTAGCTTTCTTACATTATGGAAAAGAAAAGAGAACAAAGCTTTGGGAAAAGACACAAAGAACTGCTCCATTACAAGACCAACAACGAATTGACATGCGTTGCATAACCTAAAAATGATCCTAACGGGTTGTGCGCTTCTTCAGACCAGTTATCTTGACAAGCCACTCCGGTTTGTATGAAGCAATGACGTGTGCTATTGATAATCCAAGCAACAGTCCAGTCCCATACCCTATTGCCACTGCTTTCCAGTTCAACACTTCTTCCTCTTCTTCTTCTTTCTCTTGCTCCGGTTGTTGTTGCATTGGTGGTGCGTTATTCCCGAAACAGCTTTTATCAAGAGGAAGACCGCAAAGACCTGAATTGCCTTCAAAGGAGGATTTAGTTTGACCAGTGATCTGTGTTCCTTGTGGTATTTTACCCTTGAGTTGGTTATGAGCAACACTTATGTACGCCAGATACGAGAGTTTCTCAAGTCCTTTAGGAATAGTCCCAGAGAGTTGGTTTCCTGACAGGTCTAGTGACTCGAGCTCCGAAACATTTGACAAAGACAAAGGAATATGTCTTGTGAAGGCGTTGTTGGATAAGTTGAGTGCAATGAGTGTCTTCAAGAGACCAATGGACTCAGGAATCTGTCCGTCAAGTTTGTTACCAGAAAAATCAATAGTGGCATAGGAAGTAAGGACTTTCCCTTGCTCCATGAATAGACCTTTGTATTGCAAGTCTATGGTGTCTTCATAGTTGTAGTTAGGAATGATGCTGTCTCCCATATACAAACTCCCATCTTCAATCATATGAATTGTTGATGCTTTCCAGTTCACAAAGTAATTTGAGGGCAAGCTTCCAGTAAAGTTGTTATTATATGATACTTCGAGTATGCGCAGCTCAGGGAAACGCGAAAAGACCTTGATCAGAAGGAGATAGAGGACCGTGGAATCTGTTTGAACGGAGGGTAAGAGCTTGCAAATATGGCAAAGCCTTGAGCCAGAAAGGAAATGTGTCTTGGATTTTGTTGTTGTCAACACTTAGAAACTTTAGAGAGGAGCAGTTCAGAAGAGACCTCGGAATCTTCCCTGTTAGTTGATTGAAACCAACATCAAGTGTCCGAAGCAAGGCACCATCATAGCACATGTCTGGAAGACTTCCTTCTAAGTTGTTCTTTCGAAGATTACAACAATGAGAGAGCTTTCTAAACTACTCAGACACCGAGGAATCGAACCGGTGAAGTTGTTGTAGGAGATATCAAGAAGAGCAAGCATGGTTTGGTTACAGATTGCAAGAGGTATGCTCCCTGTGAAACTATTGTTCCATGCAGATACGACGTTGAGGGAGTGTGGTGGATTAGGAAATGGTCCTTTGAAATGGTTTAAAGCCAAATCTAATATCTTCACGGAAGAATTCACTAAAACTTTCCCGGAACCTTCAAAACCTGTGAAAGAATTGTTAACAAGAGTTGCCATGCTCAAACGAGGAAGTTTCCAGAACCATTCAGGGATTTTCCCTTTAATATTATTGTCGGAAATGTATACATGTTCCAAACTATGAAGGCCTTTTAAGAAGTTTGGGAACTGACTGATGCCGCAGCAGGACAAATCCAATACTTCCAAGCTCAATGGGAGGTCTGAATTTGAACTGAAACTAGTTGGTGATATACTATTACCGGAAAGATCAAGATTCACCAAAGATTTGAGAGATGAGAAGAGGTTTAAGTCAATTGGGTAGCTTATGTTTAGGAAAGACAGGCCTAGTGTCTGGAGTTCAATGAGTTTTGAGATAGGCTTTAGGGTACCAGTGAGCTGGCTATGTTGAAGGAACAGAAATTTTAGGCGAGTTAGGTTACCAAAAGAGGATGGAAGTTGACCATGGAGGCCATTGTCCGAAAGAGACAAGACCTCTAATCTGTTGAGATTACCAAATTCAGAAGGAATTAAAGAGGAGACTAAGTTGTTGCGAGCGAGGTTAAGGTAAATAAGGTGACGCAACATGAATAGGCTACTGCTAGGATTCAGGATTCCAGAAAAGTGGTTAGAGGAAAGTTCTAAAAAGGAGAGTTTACTCAGATTCCGTACAAGATCGAAACTACCCGTGAGCTCGTTTTTGGAAAGGTCTAAATATGAAAGCTGGGTCAAGTTACTAAATGAGGAAGGAACCTGACCTATGAAGCCATTTGAGTAAAGATACAGGACCTCTAGTCTTTTGAGATTGCTGAACTCGGAAGGGATTGAAGAGGAAGTGAAGTTGTTGCGAGAGAGATCGAGGTGACGAAGATGATGCAGCTCGAAGAGGCTACTGTTGGGTTTGAGAATTCCAGTTAAGCAGCCACTTGGGAGTTTTAGCTTCGTGACAGCACCAGTGGTGTTATCGCACATGACACCGTGAAAGTAGTTGCTGTTGTTGCAACCGCGGGATTCAAACTCGTTCTTGAACTGAACAAGAGCTCGGATCTGGTCTGGACTGTTAGTTACAAAAACGTGTTCTTCATGGTGGACGGTGTGGATGGCGTGGAAGGCGTGGACGGTGGCCTTAATCAACAAAAGGAGCACAATTTTCTTGTCAACAATTGTGGCTTTCACACCTCAAGCTTCTCCTATAAATACCCAAGGTGAGGTGAAGAGAAAGCCATCCCAAAATCCAAAGAGAAAGAGAGAACAAGAAGAGAAGAAGAAGAACTTCTTCGTGAAGAAAAAAAAAAAAAAAAAAAAAAAAAAACTTTTTTTCTTCGGGTGTGAGTTGAGAGCTTTGTAAATTCTCCCGGGTTAATAATAAAAGACCTGTAGCAGGTCCGGAGACGTAGGCAAGATTGGCCGAACTCCGTTAACAATTTTGTGTGTTTTCTTCCCGCTCCCACAAATTCTGATTTTTCCGCAAGGAAATTTGACCCGTATTTCCTAACAACTGGTATCAGAGCTACAGTGGGTTATTATTTAAAATAGTGGGTTACTGTTCACATTAGTGATTTTGTGAATAGTGGGTTACTGTTCACGAGAATAGTGATTTCGTGAATAATGAATTTTGTCGGTAACATCGGTTCATCGACGGAGGTGTTTTAAACACGGTGGTTTCAGAAACGATGGGAGGCGCAAACGGTTCAGCACACGGTATCGGGAAATTTGATGGTACAGACTATGCATTTTGGAGAATGCAAATTGAAGATTATCTGTACGGACGGAAGCTTCATCAACCACTGAGCAAGAAGCCTGAGAAGATGGATCAGGCTGAGTGGGAGCTCCTTGACAGACAAGTTATGGGTGTTATAAGGCTAACACTGTCGAAGAACGTTGCTCACAACGTTGCGAAGGAGAAGACCACGGAAGGGCTCATGAAAGTTCTCTCGGATATGTATGAGAAACCTTCAGCAAATAATAAGGTATTTCTCATGAAGAAGCTCTTTCATTTGAAGATGGAAGAAGGTGGCCTGGTTGCCGCACATGTGAACGAGTTCAACACGATTGTCAACCAACTGTCATCCGTTGAAATCGAGTTTGATGATGAAGTGTGCGCATTGATCCTGTTGGCATCTCTGCCAAATAGTTGGGAGCCGATGAGGGCAGCGGTTAGTAATTCTGTCGGTACTCAGAAACTTAAATTTAATGATGTTAGAGATCGTATCCTTGCTGAGGAAGTTCGAAGGATAGACTCTGGGGAGACATCCACAAGCTTTGCTTTCAACGTAGAAAACAGAGGACGAAACCTAGACAGAAGTAACCGGAGTAAAGGCAGATCGAAGTCAAGGAATGGATGGGGTCAGTCCAAATTCAGACAGCCTCTGGAGTGCTGGAATTGTGGAAAGACAGGTGATGTATCTAGGTTTTTACGTGTTTAGTTGTCTGTTTCATTATGTTTTTCTCGGTTATTCGCTTGTTTCCGTTTGTGTTTCAGGTAATTAGGTAATAAAGCGCGTTAGGAACCATTGGCAACTACATACTGGAATTCCGAAGAAATCCGTACCAATCAGAAGGAGTTAGAGCAAGAAACGAACAACGGATCAAGCCGAAAGACGAGCAACAAAGTCCAATCGATCGATGGAGGTTTACTATAAAAACCCATCGATCGATGCAGAACTGCGGAAGAAGCCGAGCTAAAGTAATCGATCGATTGCACAATGCAATCGATCGATTGAGCCAAACTCCAATCCACCAAACTTCACTGCATCGATCGATTCATTTTTATTCCAAAAATGAATCGATCGATTGGAGTCCTGCGGCCACCAACTTCACCAACCCAATCCCACTTCACCAAGAACTCTACTTCACCAACCACACCAACTCACCTTTCATTATTATGTCTGGAGCTTTTGGAGGCCTTCACCTGTGTATAAATAGAGGGGTTGCATCCCATCCCAAATCATCCAATCTCATCTCACTCTCATCCCATCACAACACAATCTATCTATCTTAGTTTTAGTTCTTGTTCTTAGTTTAAGTTCTTGTTCTTGTTGAAGTTTGAAGTTATATTTGAAGTTTGAAGTTTGAAGTTCATCGATTACTTGAAGAGAAACTCTTTCTCTTCCTAGAGAAGCTTTCTAAATCCCTTTACTCTATTGCTTTTATGAATTCAATTATGTCTTGTGTTCAAATTAATATGTGTGAGTAATCTACTAGTTAGGCTAAGGTGATTCAAGGGAATCCATGAATCACTGAAACTAATGTGTTAATCAAGGGAAAATAATCATTTGGTTCTTCATCTAAATTAATCTTAATGCTTGAATTAGAAGGTACACCTAGTTCATGATTAATAGGAAATTAACACACCAAAAGTGATAGTTAAAATCCCGAAAAGAATCTAGATGAGCAAAGTTCTGTAACCAACGAGAGTTGTTGTTATAGACTTTGTGAACATATCGAACCTATTAAGAATGCATGTTTAGGATATTGAATATGGCGAGAGTTGATATTTGGAATTCTATAACATAGGGTTTAGTACTACGAGAGTAGGCTAAACTAAATAAAGTTGTTTGAGTTCAAGAACGGTTCTAAAAATATACCCCTTGATTAATACTTGTTTCATGGTAATTGTATTTCCCGAGAATCACCCAATGCCTAACGCCTTTTATATATATAAATCAATTTAAATCATTAGCAAGTGTGACAACCAAACAAATAACAAAACCCCTCATATCTGTTCTAGCTTGACTTTACTCTCAAAGTTTCATAGTGTAACCTTGGTCCTTGTGGATTCGATCCCTAAGTACTACCGCGCATTACCGTGCACTTGCGGTTGGTTTTTAGTGGTAAAACCTGAGCACATCAAGTTTTTGGCGCCGTTGCCGGGGACCAATAGCGTTACCTTTGGAACTAGGACTGGAGTCTAGTCTAGAACCCTATTACAAAAATAAAAAAAAAATATTTTCGATATTACTAATAAACTTTTTCTTGATTTTCTTGTGAGTGTTGCAGGTATATGAACACGAGAAGCCGAAGTTCTGAAGAATTAGCGGTTGTTTCTAACGAGGAACTTGCAAGAATCGAAAGAGAGAACAACAGAACAGGAGAAGAAACATGGCTGGAGTACATAACCAGCATGGTGAACCCCAAAACATCCAAAATCTTCCTATGAATGATGAGCAAAACGCTGCTGCTGCTGCTGCTGCCGGAGTGTTCAGACAACCCCAACCACTTCCTAATCCAGGACAGAGACGAGATCAACCTCGCCCCATTGGAGCTGTCGACACTCCGCACACCTATTACCATAACCGATCAGCAATACAACCTCCTCCGATCAACAGGCAAGACTATGAGATCAAACCTCAAACTATAGCTCTGGTCAGACAGAGCATGTTCTATGGTCTCCCGTCCGAAAGCCCTATGGATCACATTGAGACCATTGAGGAGATCAGCAGCACAACAAGATCAAATGGAGTTCCCGCTGATTATCTACGGTGCAAGCTGTTTTCATTCTCTCTTGGAGACAAAGCAATGAGATGGCTGAAATCTCTACCTCCAGGATCTATCACAACATGGGAACAATGCAGAGCCATGTTCCTGGACAAATTCTACACAAAGCAAAAAACGGCTAGCTTAAGGAGCAAGATCACTAGCTTCAGACAAAATGACTCTGAACCGGTGAGCGAAGCGTGGGCAAGATTTAAAGAGTACCAAAGAGAGTGCCCGCATCATGGGTACTCAGACGAGCACATCCTCAACATCTTCTACGATGGAGCAAGCTGGAATGTCAAGAACTCTCTCAACGCAGCCAGCAATGGAGATTTCATGACAAGAAACCAAGAGGAGGCTTACACTTTGATCGAGAATCTCGCCACAAGCTCCAGCAACCTGAATGAAGAATATGATAGATCAAGGAAAGGCGGAAATTCAGAGAACAAGAAACTAGAAGAGATGAGCGCAAAGATCGACATGCTTATGCAAAGGGATCAAAGGGCGGTCAATGCCATTGAGGGTTATGGAGAAGGAGCTTTCTACTTTCCAAATCAAGAGCCACAAGATCAACAAGCTGCAGTCAACTTTGTGGATGGCCAAAATCTTGAACAACAACCTGTGAACTACATTGGTGGACAGAACTATCCACAAAACAGAGGATTCCAACAACCAGCTTTTGGACAGAACCAAGCACCGAGGATCCCACAGGGACAGCAAATCTATCAACACCCAAACTACGGGCAGAATCGACCATTTGGGCAAAGCTTGGGGCAAAACCGTAACCAGAACGCAAACTTCAACCAAGGAGGGTACCAACAGGGGCAACCCTTCAACTCTTTCCAACCGCAGAATCAAACCCAAGTTCAAACCGGTGGAAGCTCTGTTCCGGCTGCTCAAGAATCTAAGCTTGAGGCAATGATGCAACAGCTGATTCTCAACCAGCAGAAATCAGCCACAGAGATCAACAAGAAGGTCGACACCATATTCCAAGACATGAACAACAGATGGGAATCTCTTTCCGCACATGTCAAGAAGCTGGAGACTCAAGTTGCTCAAACCGCAGAAGCTGTCCAGAGACCGAATGGAGTTCTTCCTGGAAGAGGAGAACATAACCCAAGAAAAGACCACTGCAACGTTGTCATCTCTGCTAAAGATGAATTGAATGATCATGTGAGAGAGGTGGACGAGATTGAAAGACTCCTCTATGGATCTACACTTGTGCAAGATGAGGTACAAATTGTAGCCAAGGCTAATACTCAAGCCGTGGAGAAGGTTGAGAAAAAGGTTGTGCAACCAGTTGGAGTAGGAGCTACGATATCACCTTATGAAAAACTCCCATATCCGAAGAAGGTTATCACTAAAGCTCAAAAGAAGGTCATCTGCAAATTCAGAAAAGACTTAAGTGACATCGGAGTTAAGCTTCCAGAGCTTAATACAATGCAAGAAGCCTATGTCCAAATGATGCTCATCAAGGACATTCTAGATCACAAAGAAGAAGTAGCGGAGCTTCTAGACGTCTCTACAGCAATGATCGATCGACAAGTCCCACCAAAGTCTCTCCCTAAGCTAGAGTCACCAGGGAAGTTCACACTGTCTTGTTCCCTTGGTAAAATAACCATGAATGATGCTCTTGTGGATAGTGGTGCCAATGTCAATGTCATCTCAATGGAAATGGTGAAGAAACTCGGTATTGAAAGCATGGAGCCAAACAAAACCTCTCTCATGTTTGGGGATTCGTCTTCCACAACCCCCACAGGCCTCATCAAGGATTTTCCTTTGAAAATTGGAGGATGCACGATCCCTATAGACCTCACAGTTGTAAAGATGGCAACTACGAAAAGAGTTCCTTTGGTCCTTGGTACTCCATTTCTCGCAACAGTTGGAGCATGTATTGACTTCTCAAATAAGAAGGTCACACTCGTCAATGTCAACAAGGCTGTCTCCTACCCGATCCAGTCTTCAATGAATGCTGGTTATTGTGGAACAATCACTCGTGAAAACACATCACCCGAGAAAGAAGTGAAACCCTATGATGAAGTTGTGTTATGGAGTCACGATGGAAGCAAGTTTGTGGAGAACGGTCAACGCCTCAAACCACACCTCGCCTACACTGAACCCCCTGGAAGAGAAGACGATGTCTCCCTGGGAGAACCGACCCAAAGTTAAAGAACCAATCGAAAGTCAAGCTAACGACTGTAAACAAGCGCTTGGTGGGAGGCAACCCACTGGTAAGTGTGAGTAAGTTTTATTTTTGTTTTAAGATTTAAAAAAAAAAAAAAAAAAAAAAAAAAAAGGGTGTGTATGAATCGATCGATTTGGTTTTGAAGCAAACCATGGATCGATCGATCCAAGTTTTGCGAGAGCATAGCACCTAAAGTAATCGATCGATTGGACCAAAAACACCAACCTTCGCAACTTGCATCGATCGATTCATTTTTTTTTTAAAAATGAATCGATCGATTGGAACTCGGGAAACACGAATTAAAAGGCTAAAAACACCCCAAATCGATCAAACCTTCACAAAAGTCATCCTCTCCGAAAATTCTCTCTTTTCAAACACCCATATCTCTCTAAAAACTCATCGGTTTTTAACGATTCAAAGCTCTAATCCAATTGATTTTTGAATATCTATCTGATTCTACAACTCGTTTTCATCCAGAACAAGGTATGCTTCTCGAATCTACAGATCCAAAAACGTGTTCTTGAGCAAAATCCGGGTTTCCGGAAATCTTTGTTTATATGTTGATTCTTTGATTGAATATACATTATATAGATGTTTAAGCATGAATTAGAACACTATTGCTCTTGATTAACGAGTTTAGAACAAGATTTGAGATGATTTAGGGTTTGAGTAAAATTTCAAAATAGGGATTTTGGAACCAAATGATTTAGCTTTCATATACATGTTGAAATGAGTTCCTAGACAGATTATAACCATGTTGATTAGCAAATCATTGTTGGATTGATGAAAAATCATGAAATTTGTGAAATGGTTGATTTTGTTCATTGATGCTAAGTAACTAAGAAATTGTTGAACTTGTGATAGTATTGTACTACCTAGAGACACATATATTGAAATACTCACTTGTTTAAAATTTTCAGTTTTGCAGATAATGAAGAGAACAAAAGCATCCGCAAAGAAGCCAACACGAGAGGAAAGCCCAGAAAGGCATGGGGCACAGAGGGCAAAAAGGTGGGATAAGTCCGACAACACCCACTACAACAACATGAAGAGTGTAGCCGTTCCGGCTACTCAGCTAGCATGCCCTCAAACGCTGCTGAAGCTGGAAATCAGTGCAGACGTAGAAGGGTTGTTCGTCAACATGGGATTGGGACGATTATGTGGCCTCGCCGAGCCTACCTATCCAGAGTTGGTGAGGCAGTTCATAGCCTCGGTCTATGTCACCTACCCCAGCGACGGACGAGACGGTTTCATCGCGTTTGTGGTAGAGAAGCGGTACTTCAAAGTGTCCTTCAAGGACTTATGCGAGATGTTTGGGATGAGTGCAGGAGAGACGACAACCGGTCTCTATTGGACGGAAGAGCTGTTGCGGTTCTGGGACGTGATTGGCAGTGGAGACTATGGGTCTCCTCATTCGAAGGAGGCACTCATCAGGAGTCCGGTTCTACGCTACGCCTCGCGTCTCATCGGCTCACTGCTGTATGGGACAACGACTTCTGCCTCCGTCACGCAGTGGGAGTTATTGCTGCTCTTCCAGGGAGTGAGGCATCTATTGCCGGAGTTTGCGAATTCCTCATACCCACCTGCCACATCATTCAACATGGGAGCGGTGCTGGCCGCAAACCTTGCAGGGTTCAAAGGGAGGATTTCAAAAACCAGGAACAGGACGTGTGGATTTGGTGCAGTGGTCACCACCATCTTGAGGCATGTAGGCATTGACCTCGAGAGGCATCAGCTGGTCACAGACAGAGCAGGACGCATTGATTGGAACTACATCGATCTTCAGTCTCTGATCAGCAAGGAGTTCATCGCTGGACCATACTCCAAGATTGGCATCAGTGGTCCTTATGTTTATGTCTTCCAGGACAAAGCAAGGAGGACCCTTTACTGCACTCTCCCTCAGCGAGCTCTCACTGCTCTGGTTTCGCGAGAAGCAGTGGAGTTCCTACCACCTGCCGCCGTACTAACAGAGAAACCTGCCTTCTTCAAACCAAAGTACCAGGGCAAGGGTAAAGCTGTAGAGGTTGAAACGCAAGATGAGGCTGCAGAGGACACTGCAGAAGACGATGATTCCCAGCCCCATCAGTTGCTACCATCTGACTCGAGCCAGTACAGGTTAGAGGAGGTCCCACAAAACGCTACCACCCGCCAACATCAGCAGTGGACAACGGAGAGCATAAAGAAGAACAACGACATGCTACACAGGATTTGGGCCGCCATTTCCCGTATCAGGCCATGTCGTTGCAGCAAGGATGATGTTGTCCAGCGCGAGCAGTCTCCATCTACCTCTGGTTCAGGTTCGAGTGGGGCACGCAGGCGGCGAAAGAGATCAAGGAGGACCGAGGACACCGGTACATCTGGAGCTGCAGATGAGGACTAAAGCTATGGTCATATGTTCTTTTCCCGCGCTATTTTATCTTTTTATTGACGTTTTTATGATTTGATTTTTCAGTGGTTACACCAGGGACGGTGTAAACTAAGTCTGGGGGGAAGTACTTATCGTACTCTCATTTTGAGTCTACTACTTATTTCTTTATCATTTTATTGAGATTTTTTTTTTTATGTCTTTGTGTGATTTATTTTGATTCGTATTTTGCTTTGCCTCGCTAAACAACCTAATAACTAATATCTGAGTACCATTCTTTGAGCTACAAACTGCAGATTGTGAAACATGGAAAGAAACCACAAAACTTTGATCAACCAACATCCATGCTTGCAAGAATAACCAAAGGATCCAAACTGACCGACCACTCAAATCTACTCAAATTCTTCTCATCTTGGGGCTTGGTATACACATGATCGGAATCTCTCTTCAGGACTAAGGAAACAACGAAGTCTATACCTATCCGGTTCCCCTCTCTTTCCCCTTCAATAAAGAAATAAAAGAAGATAAGTAATCATCTACAACTTTTAAGAAGTAAACCAAGACAAAAATCAACTTGGGAAACATGATGATAAATCATAACTCAGTATGATTTGAAGGATAAAGGTCAAAAAGAAGTGATCAGGGCTTGGTGGCTACAACCATTAAGACTTGCGTCATGGAAGCCTGTCCAAAATCTCGGTCAATTAAAAAAAATACCAAGTACCCTCGAAATAAAGGGAGACATTGACTGAGTGGAGCGAGAAGAAAGAGGGGAAAATGAACCGGAAAAGACCAATCGCGTTGTCAAAAGCCTGAAAGAGTAAGAATCCATGAGTCTTTTGATCGATATCCCCAAGATGAGACCGCACCTTAAAATTTTAAAGGTCGGCAGTGGAAACTTTGGACACTTCTTGCAAAGCTGTGGTTTGAAGATAGTTGAGAAATAAGGATGGGGTAAAAGTACGTGGAATCCTTCCTAAATGTTGGTACTAACTGATATGGTTTAAAAACCAACATATGGTGAAAATGGTTGTTTACAGGTATTAGCTGTTTTTCTTGTCGGATATTTGCTTGAGGGCAAGCAAATGTTCAAGTCTGGGGGGATTGATGTATCTAGGTTTTTACGTGTTTAGTTGTCTATTTCATTATGTTTTTCTCGGTTATTCGCTTGTTTTCGTTTGTGTTTCAGGTAATTAGGTAATAAAGCGCGTTAGGAACCATTGGCAACTACATACTGGAATTCCGAAGAAATCCGTACCAATCGGAAGGAGTTAGAGCAAGAAACGAACAACGGATCAAGCCGAAAGACGAGCCACAAAGTCCAATCGATCGATGGAGGTTTACTATAAAAACCCATCGATCGATGCAGAACTGCGGAAGAAGCCGAGCTAAAGTAATCGATCGATTGCACAATGCAATCGATCGATTGAGCCAAACTCCAATCCACCAAACTTCACTGGCATCGATCGATTCATTTTTTATTCCAAAAATGAATCGATCGATTGGAGTCCTGCGGCCACCAACTTCACCAACCCAATCCCACTTCACCAAGAACTCTACTTCACCAACCACACCAACTCACCTTTCATTATTATGTCTGGAGCTTTTGGAGGCCTTCACCTGTGTATAAATAGAGGGGTTGCATCCCATCCCAAATCATCCAATCTCATCTCACTCTCATCCCATCACAACACAATCTATCTATCTTAGTTTTAGTTCTTGTTCTTAGTTTAAGTTCTTGTTCTTGTTGAAGTTTGAAGTTATATTTGAAGTTTGAAGTTTGAAGTTCATCGATTACTTGAAGAGAAACTCTTTCTCTTCCTAGAGAAGCTTTCTAAAACCCTTTACTCTATTGCTTTTATGAATTCAATTATGTCTTGTGTTCAAATTAATATGTGTGAGTAATCTATTAGTTAGGCTAAGGTGATTCAAGGGAATCCATGAATCACTGAAACTAATGTGTTAATCAAGGGAAAATAATCATTTGGTTCTTCATCTAAATTAATCTTAATGCTTGAATTAGAAGGTACACCTAGTTCATGATTAATAGGAAATTAACACACCAAAAGTGATAGTTAAAATCCCGAAAAGAATCTAGATGAGCAAAGTTCTGTAACCAACGAGAGTTGTTGTTATAGACTTTGTGAACATATCGAACCTATTAAGAATGCATGTTTAGGATATTGAATATGGCGAGAGTTGATATTTGGAATTCTATAACATAGGGTTTAGTACTACGAGAGTAGGCTAAACTAAATAAAGTTGTTTGAGTTCAAGAACGGTTCTAAAAATATACCCCTTGATTAATACTTGTTTCATGGTAATTGTATTTCCCGAGAATCACCCAAAGCCTAACGCCTTTTATATATATAAATCAATTTAAATCATTAGCAAGTGTGACAACCAAACAAATAACAAAACCCCTCATATCTGTTCTAGCTTGACTTTACTCTCAAAGTTTCATAGTGTAACCTTGGTCCTTGTGGATTCGATCCCTAAGTACTACCGCGCATTACCGTGCACTTGCGGTTGGTTTTTAGTGGTAAAACCTGAGCACATCAACATGCCACATTAAGAAGAATTGTCGGGCACCACCGAAGAAGGAAGACAACACTAGAGACGGAGTCAATGCAGTGACACGTGAGATTGCTGATGCATTGGTAGTGTCTGTTGATTCCCCGAAGAAAAGTGAAGCTCGTGATGTAGCTACAAACAACACCAAAGCGTCAATCTCCTATGTTGATAGCCCAATCGATTCATGGGTTCTTGACTCAGGAGCGTCATTCCACACAACGCCGCACCATAGCATTATGGAGAATTATGTTGCGGGAAATCACGGAAAGGTATATCTTGCTGATGGGTTACCTTTGGACATAGTTGGCATTGGAGATATCAACCTGAAGATGTCAGATGGACGTGTGTGGAAGATTACGAAGGTTAGACATGTACCCAAGTTGATGCGAAATCTGATCTCGGTAGGTCAACTTGATGATACGGGGCATGATGTAAATTTTGGTGGTGGAGCCTGGAGAGTCAAGAAAGGTTCCATGGTGGTGGCTAAAGGTCATAAAAGAGGCACTCTTTATATGACGACGAGTTATCAAGACACTGTTGCTGTTGTCGAGGATGCCAAACAAAACCAAGTTGTGGCATTGCAGATTGGGGCACATGAGTGAGAAGGGGATGAAACTCATGGTGGCAAATGGTGCACTTCCAGATCTGAAGACGGTGGATCATCAGATGTGCGAAAGTTGTGTCCTTGGAAAGCAGAAACGAGTTAGTTTCTTGAAAGGAGGAAGAGAGCCAAAGTCTGAGAAGTTAGAGTTGGTGCACACTGACGTGTGGGGACCCGCTCCTATTGCATCGCTGGGAGGTTCGTACTACTATGTGACCTTTATTGATGACTCCACAAGGAAGGTGTGGGTCTACTTCATGAAGAACAAGTATGAAGTGTTCTCGGTTTTCAAGAGATGGAAAGCCATGGTTGAGATTGAGCCGAATCTCAAGTTGAAGTGTCTAAGGTCTGATAATGGTGGAGAATATATCAGCGAGGAGTTCAAGAGATACTGTGCTGATGGTGGGATCAAGATGGAGAAGACTATTCCAGGAACGCCTCAACAGAATGGAATAGCGGAAAGGATGAACCGGACCTTGAACGAGCGTGCAAGGAGCATGAGATTGCACTGTGGATTGCCAAAGACGTTTTGGGCAGATGCAATCAATACTGCAGCCTACTTAATCAACAGAGGACCGTCTGTGCCATTGGGATTTAAGATCCCTGAAGAAGCTTGGAGTGGAAAGAAAGTAAACCTTTCTTATCTAAAGGTGTTTGGATGCTTAGCTTATGTTCACATTGACGATGCTGCAAGAAGTAAACTTGACTCGAAGTCTAAGAAGTGTTACTTCATCGGTTATGGTGACACGGAGTTTGGTTACCGGTTTTGGGATGATGAAAATCGGAAGATCATCCGCAGCAAGAATGTTGTGTTCAACGAAGAAGCGTTGTACAAGGATAAGCTAAGAGAAGGCTCAGAGAGGAAAGAGCCTGGAGCTGTTGACTTAGATGATATCCTGACACCAGGGTTGCCACAGGATACCCCAACAGCAGAAGAAGAAATCTCTCAAGACGAGAGTGGTGAGGCTGAAGAGAGTGATGATTCTGAAGTGGTCCCATATACACCTATCACGGAGTTACGACGGTCAAGTAGAGTCATCAGAAAGCCTGTAAGATTTTCTCCATCGCTCAACTACATTCTGCTCACAGACAGAGGAGAGCCTGAATGTTATGAGGAGGCTATGCAAGTTGATGAGTTGATCAAGTGGGAGCTTGCAATGAAAGACGAGATGGAATATATGGATAAGGTTCCATATGCTTCTGCTATAGGCAGCCTAATGTACGCGATGATATGTACAAGGCCAGACATTGCACATGCAGTGGGAGTCGTCAGCAGATTTATGAGCAATCCAGGAAAGGAACACTGGGAAGCCGTCAAGTGGATTTTCAGATACATGAAAGGAAATCCAAGCCTTTCACTATGTTTCACGAAGTCTGAGACGGGATTGCAGGGATATGTTGATGCTGACAATGGAGGCGACATTGACAACACGAAAAGCAAAACCGGATATGTCTACACTTTTGGTGGTACTGCAATTTGTTGGGTTTCAAAATTGCAGAAAATTGTATCTCTATCAAGCTGTGAAGCTGAGTATGTTGCGGTTACGGAGGCAACAAAAGAGATGATGTGGTTACAGTCTTTTCTACAAGAGTTGGACCATGACCAAGGGAAAAGTGTGTTGTACTGTGATAGTAAGAGTGCCATCGATTTGGCAAAGAATCCGGTTTACCACGCTCGGACGAAGCACATACATCGGAGGTATCATTTCATCAGATCAGCGTTAGAAGATGAAGTGTTGGTGCTTGAGAAGATCCCAGGAAGTAAGAATCCGGCAGACATGCTGACGAAGGTCGTGCCGTGTGAGAAGCTAAGGTTGTGTGAAACCTCAGTTGGCTTGTTGGACTAACAAAGCTGAGAAGACCTGCTACATTGATCAAGGTGTGAAGACAGATTGAAATCAGTCTTCAAGTGGGAGATTGTTAGTTACAAAAACGTGTTCTTCATGGTGGACGGTGTGGATGGCGTGGACGGCGTGGACGGTGGCCGTAATCAACAAAAGGAGCACAATTTTCTTGTCAACAATTGTGGCTTTCACACCTCAAGCTTCTTCTATAAATACCCAAGGTGAGGTGAAGAGAAAGCCATCCCAAAATCCAAAGAGAAAGAGAGAAGAAGAAGAGAAGAAGAAGAACTTCTTCGTGAAGAAAAAAAAAAAAAAAAACTTTTTTTCTTCGGGTGTGAGTTGAGAGCTTTGTAAATTCTCTCGGGTTAATAATAAAAGACCTGTAGCAGGTCCGGAGACGTAGGCAAGATTGGCCGAACTCCGTTAACAATTTTGTGTGTTTTCTTCCCGCTCCCACAAATTCTGATTTTTCCGCAAGGAAATTTGACCCGTATTTCCTAACATGGACGACAAGCAGAAAGTTCGAAAACAAGAGCATTTATTAAAATGCTTGAAGTAAAGCCACAAGAAAGTAATACTACCAAGAGAAAATGCAAGCGTAAACATGACTTGGCCATCATGAAAGTTTTCAAGACCAACAATGTTTTCTTTACGAAGAGACACATATAAGATGAGTCAATATATAGTCCTTGTGGAGAAAAAAAGTTTTGGTAGTGTGGATTGGGGAAAAGTAAGTTGAATAGCCAACCAGATCAAAGAACTAAAGTTTTCAACGTTTACACTCAATAGCGTAACACTGAGAGAAATGGCATTAGTGAGATAAATGGATTAGAGAAGACTTAGTCAGATTCTCAAACCGAGTGCCTTACAAAGATAATAAAGTGACATAAATTTTATTTGATTGTAGAAAACTCAGAAAAAGATTCTTTTGGAATTCCACACATTCTTTTTGAGTGGAAACGTAATTATTCTTTATTGAGTCCAATTGGAATCTCGAGCAATTTTGGTTTTGATGGTAAAGACGTAAACGTGAAGCAAACGATATGAAGTTTAGGTCATAATAGTTGAACTGATTAAATAATTCTTTGTTGGAGTTCAGACTTTTCTATAGAATCTAGACATTTGGATCTTCGGATCGGGTTCGGGTCGGGTCTTGTCGAGTCCAACTCTTTCGGGTTTTAAATATTTAGATTCAATGGGATAATTACAATTTGCCGTTTCGGGTTCGGTTTGGATTGTGTCGGGTCCGGATCAGTTCAGGTCTTAGATAGTGGGATCCAATAGGATAATTAGAATTTTTCGGTTCGAATTCGGGTCGGGTTCGGTTCGGATCATGCCGGGTCCGACCCGAAAAATACCCCAAAACACACACAAAAAAATCTGAAAATAGTTTAAATGCCCAAAATATTTAAAATTTTATCTAAAATTTGACCTAAACACATGAAAAATACCCAAAATTTATTCGATTAATTGAATTATATTTTTTTTAAATCTAAAATTTTACATAAAACCTAAAACTATACAAAAAAAATAAATCCGAAACTTTAAAAAATATCATTAATACCAAAAATATACTAAAATATCCATATATTTTTAATATATACTAGAAGTTTTGGATATTTCGAGTATCCTATCAGGTCTCGGGTTTGGATGAGGTTAGATCTAAGATCCGAGAGTCCTCCCCAACAAGACTCATTGGGTAAAATAATATTAACCGTACTGACGTGAACCAGTTTTTTCGAGTTGGTTTCAGTTCGGATTTCCGGGTTCGGGTAAAATGCTCAGTCCTACTAGAATCGGATACAAATTGTTTTGGTTATCAAAATACTGAGTAGTTGTATTTACACGTAAAAAGGGATCTCGTGAATGACTATTTCGAGATTGAGTTCTTGAGACCTGTGTAATCTTATGCTCTCTGACTCTCTTTATTTTCACATGATCTAGTTTGTCTAAACATAAAGCTGAAATATGAGGTCGTTCCTTAAGATATATTCAGCTCATGCTAATTTAAGAATAAGAGAAGAACCAAAGCAGTATGGAATAAACATTTTAAACCACCATCAGCCAAAAAAAAGGTTCCTTTTAAGAGAACAAAGGCTACATAAACTAGTAAGACCACTTCTTACATATGAATTTGTACATTATTTCTTATAACTAAAGCTGTCACATCTAGAATCCATAGACATAAACAAAGTAACTGGATCTGCTTCCTTGTGTTTATCCGGACCAACCATCTTAACCAACCACTTTGGCCTATATGAAGCAATAACGTGAGCTAATAAGAATCCAAACAACAATCCAGGTCCATACCCTATGACCACTGCTTTCCAGTTTAGCACACTTTCCTCTTCTTCTTCGCCATCTTCCTTTGCATGTTGTGTTGGTGGCGTGAAGCAACTTTGCTCTAAAGGAAGACCACATAGACCCACATTCCCTTCAAAGGAAGATTTAGGTTGCCCTGTAATTTGTGTTGCTTGTGGTATTGTACCTTTGAGGTGGTTATGAGCCACACTTATGTACGCCAAAAAGGAAAGGCTCCCAAGTTCTCGAGGAATATCACCTGATAGTTGGTTTCTTGACAGGTCTAGTGACTCAAGCTCCGTAACATTTTCCAAAGACAAAGGAATATGACCTGTGAAGGCGTTGTTTGATAAGTTAAGCGCAATCAATGTCTTCAATAGACCAATAGATTCAGGAATCCGTCCTTCAAGTTTGTTTCCAGAAAAATCAATGGTGGCATATGAAGTAAGAACCTTCCCTTGCTCCATAAATAGACCTTTGTATTGCAAATCTATGGTATCGTCATAGGTATAGCCAGGGATTTCATTGTAGTCTCCCATATACAAACTCTCATCTTCAGTCATATGAATTGATGACGCTTTCCAGTTCACAAAGTAATCTTGGGGCAAACTTCCTGTAAATTTGTTATCTGCTATTTCAAGTATACGAAGCTCGGGAAACCCAAGAGGACCTTGATTAGGAGGGTGCATAGGACCATAAAATTTGTTTGAGCGGAGAGTAAAAGCTTGCAAATTAGGCAAACCCTTGAGCCAGAAAGGAAACATGTCCTTGATGTTGTTGTTGTCCAAACTTAGAAACTTTAGAGAGGAACAATTCAGAAGAGACCTTGGAAGATTCCCTGTTAGTCGATTGAAACCAACATCAAGTGTCCGAAGCAAGGCACCATGATAGCAATTGTCTGGAAGGCTTCCTTCCAAGTTGTTCTTCCGGAGATTCACAACAAGGAGAGAGTTTTGTAGATTACTGAGACACTGAGGAATTGAACCGGTGAAGTTGTTGTAGGAGAGATCAAGAAGAGCAAGCATGCTTTGGTTGCAGATTGCAAGAGGTATGCTTCCTGTGAAACTATTGTTCCATGCAGATAAGACGGTGAGAGCGTGTGGTGGATTAGGAAATGGTCCTTTAAAATGGTTTAAAGCCAAATCCAAAATCCTAACAGATGAATTCACTAAAACTTTTGGTGAACTTTCAAAACCTGTGAAAGAGTTATTAACAAGAGACACTACCCTTAGACGAGGAAGTTTCCACAACCACTCAGGAACATTCCCTATGATTTGATTGTTGGAAATGTCTATAAAATCCAAGTTTTGAAGGCTCTTTAAGAAGTTTGGAAACTCTCCGATGTTGCAGCCTGACAAAACTAACTTCTCTAGGCTCAGTGGGATGCCTGAATGTGAACTTAAACTAGTTGAAGATATACTATTACCGGAAAGAGAAAGTGTCAACAAAGACTTGAGGGGGGAGAAGATTTTAATTTCAATTGGGTAGCTTATGTTTAGGTAAGAAAGGTCAAGAAATTTGAGGGCTATGAGATTTGAGATAGGCTCTAGTATTTGCCCTTCAAAATCGTTATGGGAAAGGGACAAGTGCTTAAGCCTTAGTGGTGAAGAGGAGTTGGGAACTTCGATGGAACCAGTAAGATAGTTTTCACTGAGATCAAGATGTGACAAGAAAGGCATAGCGAGTAGAGTAGAAGGAATGGCTCCAGAGAAGTGATTATAAGAAAGGTCTAAAATAGAAAGCTTGGTGAGGTTCTGGACAAGTTGGAAACTACCAGTGAGCTGGTTATGGGAGAGATCCAACTGGTTTAACCATGTTAGCTTACTGAATGAGGAAGGAACCTGACGTATAAAGCTATTAGAGGAAAGAGACAGAACCTCTAATCTGCTGAGATTGCTGAACTCAGAAGGTAGTGAAGAGGAAGTGAAGTTGTTGTGAGACAGATTTAAGTGACGAAGATGACGCAACTCAAAGAGGCTACTGTTTGGCTTGAGAGTTCCAATGAGGCAGCCACTTGGTAGTTGTAGCTTTGTGACCTCACCCGTCATGTTATCGCACAGGACTCCATTGAAGTAGTCAGTTTGGTTGCAACCACTGGAATCAAACTCGTTCTTGAATTGCACAAGGGCTTGAATCTGGTCGGGATGACAACCGGAAAGTCCAACAACGAGAGTGAAGCTTGAAGTAAAAGTAACAAAGAGAGAAAGAAAACGCAAAAGCAGATGTAGTTCAGACATGATGGTCGTCATGAAAACTTGTAAGAAGAATGTTATTGTTTAAAGAAAAGAGCTGAAGAAGATTGGTATAAATAAAGATCCAAGGTCTACCAGTGTGCAAAATATCTTCCCAAGATAACTACTCAACTTGACGTGGAAGAAGTCAGAGATAAGTGAAGAAGTCTCTGTCTCCATGATAGAGCCATCAATAATTGATGTTTGTATCATAAATATGATCCCATCTTTCTTGATCCTGTGGCTCTGCTTCTGTCTCTCTGTTTATCATTTATACAAAAGTAGATGTTGCATTTGATTTCACTAAAGTTGCGATTTTAACTTATTTAAAATGGAATTAGAAAAGAGCATGCAGACTCGTATGTACTCATTTTTTTAAGAAAAGAAATAACAAAGACGAGAAGAACACAGAAAATAAATAATTGAGGCATGACTAGTCACAAGGTAGTTGAAACTTTGTTTTCTCTTTTAAATATATTGGGCAATCAATTATAAGAATTCATGGCCTTACAGTGATATGATTGTGGATTTGGTGAAGGCTTGGTCAAGTTGTAAAGTGCCGGTAACCTTTCTTGCACTATCTTTTTGTGTCTGTCTTGTTCGTTCAAGAAGTGTGTTTCTTCTGTTATGTGAATCCATGAGATCATTGTCAAGTTTCTCTTTCAAGTTTGAAGATATTATCAACTTTCTCCTCTTGGAGAGATTATCAAGTTTGAACTTTGTTTCTAATTCACTTTCAGTTTATCTTTAAAAAATTACTACTATAATTTTGTTTGTGTTTTATTCATGTTATCAAAGAGGATGATAGATAACACTAACTTCCAAATAATCTCAAAGTGGATGATGCTTAGCAGTGACATTCAATAAAACCAATCTATATTCTTGAGACCTGTAAAATCTTAGTCTCTGACTCTCTTTTATGTTCCCTTGATCAAGTTTGTCTAAACAGGAAGCTGAAGAATTGGAGAAGAACCAAAGCAGTATATATTAAGCCTTTTGAGGACATCATCTCTCGAATGAGAGGTTCCATGTAAGATAACAAAGGTTACATAAACTAGTAAAACCTCTTTCTTATACATCAGTCACAAATTATCAACATATATACTATATTTACATATTACTTTCTACACTCTTCTTATTATAGTTGCTTTCTACACTGATTTGAGTCACACTACTAACAGAGTAATTGGATCTGCTTCCTTGTGCTTATCCAGACCACCTATCTTGACAAACACTTTGGCCTGTATTGAGCAATAACGTGAGCTATTACCAATCCAAACAACAAGCCAGGAACATACCCTGTCACCACTGCTTTCCAGTTTATGACTCCTTCCTCTTCTTCATCTTCGTCTTCTTCCTTAGATTGTTGTGTAGGTGGCACAAAGCAACTTCCTTGGAGAGGAAGACCACATAGACCTGCATTTCCTTCAAATGATGATTCAGCTTGCCCACTAAACTGTGGTCCTTGTGGTATTTCACCTTTTAGGTTGTTATGAGCCACACTTATGTACGCCAAGAACGAGAGGCTCCCGAGTCCTTTAGGAATACTCCCTGAGAGTTGGTTTCCTGACAGGTCCAGTGACTCGAGCTCTGTAACATTTGCCAAAGACATAGGAATATGGCCTGTGAAGGCGTTGTTCGATAAGTTGAGTGCAATTAATGCCTTCAAGAGACCAATGGATTCAGGAATTTGTCCTTCAAGTTTGTTTCCAGACAAATCAATTGTGCTGTAGGAGGTAAGAACCTTCCCTTGCTCCATGACTAGACCTTTGTATTGCAGATCTATGGTATCTTCATAGATGTAATAAGCATTCTTGAAGTCTCCCATGTACAAACGTCCATCTTCATTTGACTTAACTGATGATGCTCTCCAGTTAACAAAGAAGCTAGGTGGCAAGCTTCCGGTGAATCGATTATCCGATAACTCAAGTATCCGCAGCTCAGGAAACGAGAGAGGACCTTGATCAGGAGGAGAGAGATGGCCAAAGAATCTGTTTGAACGGAGAGTAAAGACTTGCAAGTTTGGTAAGTCCTTGAGCCAAAAAGGAAACGTGTCTTCGATTTTGTTGTTGTCAACACTTAGAAACTTCAGAAAGGAGCAATTTAAAAGTGATCTTGGAAGCTTCCCGGTTAGTTGATTGTATCCAACGTCAAGTGTCTGTGTCAAAGCGCTTGTCTGGAACTCATCAGGTATACTTCCTTCCAAGTTGTTCTTCCTGAGATTCACTATCTTTAAGTTACTTAAACATTGTGGTAATGGACCAGTGAATTTGTTGTAGGACAGATCAAAAACAGTGAGAGAGCTTCGGTTGCAAATCTGGAGAGGTATGTTTCCTGTGAAGCTATTGTTCCATGCTGACAAGTAGATGATGTTAGCTGGTGGAAGAGGAAACTCTCCTGTTATGGAGTTATATGCAAAATCTAGTAACTGCACTGATGAGTTAAGCAAAACTTCTGAAGAACCTTCGAAGCCGGTGAAAGAGTTGTTAACAAGATTCACTGAGCTAAGATGAGGAAGCTTCCAGAGCCACTCAGGTACTTTCCCTTTGATTCTATTGTTGTTGATGGCTAGATGATGCAAGTTTGGAAGGTCCTTTAAGATGTTTGGGAACTCGGTAAGGTCACATCCTGACAGAACCACACTCTCTAAGCTCAACGGGAGGTCTGAATCTGAACTTAAACTGGCTGGTAATAACTTGTTTTTAGAAACATCAAGCCTCAACAATGATTTGAGAGAGGAGAAGATGCTTAAGTCAACTGGATAACTGATGTTTAAGGAAGAAAGTTCGAGGTATTCTAGGTTGATGAGCCTTGAGATGGGCTTTAGTATTTCTCCTTCAAATTGGTTTTTCCCAAGAGACAAATACACTAGCTTAGATGTAGAAGCAGATGAGTTGGGAACTTCAACAGGACCATTGAGATGATTGTCTTTCAAATTAAGATGAGATAAGAGGGGCATGGTGTGTAGTAAATCAGAAGGTATGCCTCCTGAGATTTGATTATTAGAAAGGTCTAAAACAGAGAGCTTGGTAAGATTTCTCACAAGTTGGAAACTACCAGTGAGCTTGTTGTGTGAAAGGTTTAAATAGGTAAGATGGATTAAGTTACTAAATGAGGAAGGGAGTTGACCAATGAAGCTATTAGAGGAAAGAGACAAAACCTTTAGTTTGTTGAGGTTGCTGAACTCAGAAGGGAGTGAAGAGGAAGTGAAGTTGTTGTGAGAGAGATTAAGATAACGAAGGTGGTGAAACCCAAAGAGGCTACTGTTTGGTTTGAGAGTTCCAGTTAAGCAATCACTTGGAAGCTGTAACTTAGTGACTGCACCGGTTACGTTATCGCATGAGACTCCGTTAAAGTAGTCACTGCGTTTGCAACCGGTGGATTCGAACTCGTTCTTGAATTGCATGAGAGCTTGGAACTGGTCGGGACGACAAACATGAGCGTTAATGATCAAGAAGCTTGAAGCAAAGAGTAAGAGTATAGTAGAGAGAAAACTAGTTTGCGACATGGTGGAAATGATTTAAACCAAAAGAAGACACAAACAGGTATGATATTATATATGTTCAGGAACTCAAACCGCCATAATAGATTGCTAACTAACTAACTAATGAATGGTGTGGGGTCTGAACTCCACGTGAAATGTCTACGAGTCACACTGTTCATCAAGTGAATTCAACGTGGGCATCTCTTTAACTTTGTCTAGACATCATCAAACTCTGTTCTGCTAACAGTTGACTTTTTTTCTAATCAGTTGCAAAAACACGTTCATACTATTTTTGTGTATTAAGTTAAATTACTCCTTGGTTATTAGTGGTAAATAATGAGTTACTTTCTTATGTATTGGATTCAAATCTCTTTTGATATATAATAACTCAGTTTTATTATGTTTCGGATTCAAATCATTTTTAACATGAAATGTAAATTTAAACTAGTTTATTTTTAAAACTCATTTCAAGTTGAAACTCCATAGTTTTCAAAGGGGGAAAAGGTTGTGTAACTATTATGATACTTTGGAATTTTGCAGAATTAAATTTATGACTTTATTTCGTAACATTATAACTAACTTGCACTGACTTCTTCTTTTTTGTAGATCGGAGAGGACATAGTCAAAACTCAAATATGTCCAGAAAGTGGTGACGTAACAAGCTGAGGAGAGAAAAATATCTGAGAGCCTTATATACTATATATTTTTTTTTGTCAACACCTTATATACTATATATAAATAAAATAATTCATTTATTTTGGTTCATTCCGCTATTTTTTACTCTAAAAAATAATTTCTATTATAGAATTAATTTTATTATAATTAATTCTATTATAAAATTATTTTATTTTGAAAAGAAAATAGAGTAATCCATTGAAGATAATCTTAGATTAAAGTGAATTCTTTGTATTCTTGAAAGAGTCATCATGTGAGTTTTAACAGTAAGCATAAGTGTCGTTATAATTGAGAGACAGTACTAGACGGAGACTTCATATGCATACATTATTTCATTACATTATACATTATTTCATTACATTATACATTAGTTCATACTGTGAAGCAGATTGTTATATTTGAGAAGTCCTCTTATGATACAAGTTTGTTTATTCACATATTAAACTTATTTGTATCAATGGTGGCACCACTTTCACTCAAAACAGGGATTTCAAGAATATCTGGTCTGATATTGATTTCTAGCTCTATTGTTTGATCTCACACATGTTTGTTCCTCTCTTTTTCTCTTTGGCCTAACTCTGTTTTCTCTGTTTTTCTTTGCAAGACATTACTTTGTAAAAACACTTTCTCATTCATTCTTTTCATGAAGAAGTGTTTTGATACAAGGATGCTGCTTCAGCTAACTCTAACTTGATATTAGACATCTTCTGTTAATTCATCCACCTTACTACAACCTCTTGTTATACCATTTTGTGTGATTCTCGTTTATTCATAGTTAGAACACTTGACTAACGAAACTACCCTTGTTTTAGTCACTTACTGTGCTTGTATATTGTCTTTCAGTTTGTTTCTTATAGAGGTTGAGGCTGAACTAACAGAGATGTATATCAATACAACTGTAGTAAAATCAGTTTTTTTACTTGAATGAAAAGGAAATAGCACAAAATATCATGAAATTATACAAAAACATAAGGAGCTGCTTCACTATAAGACCATCAAACTCTTGACAGACGTTCGAAGATTAAGTGAAAACTGAAAGAAAACTAATGGTTTAATTTCTGCTCTTTCTCTGGTACACTATCTTGATGAGCCACTCTGGCTTGTATAAAGCAATAACCTGTGCTATTGACAATCCAAGCAACACTCCAAGCCCATACCCTATTGCCACACTCCTCCAGTTCAACACTTCTTCTTCCTCCTCTTCTTCTTCTTCTTCTTTAGGTTGTTGTGTTGGTGTCACGAAGCAACTTTCTTCGAGAGGAAAACCACAAAGTCCTGCATTTCCTTCAAAGGAGGATTTAGATTGCCCAGTGATTTGTGTTCCTTGTGGTATTTCACCTTTGAGTTGGTTGTGAGACACATTTAAGTGCGCCAGAAACGAGAGGCTCTTGAGTCCACTTGGAATAGTCCCGGAGAGTTGGTTTCTTGACAGGTCTAATGACTCGAGGTCCGTAACATTAGCCAATGATAGAGGGATATGGCCTGTGAATGCATTGTTCGATAAGTTGAGCGCAATCAATGTCTTCAAGAGGCCAATAGATTCTGGAATCTGTCCTTCAATCTTGTTGCCAGAAAGATCAATGGCGCTGTAGAAAGTAAGGATCCCCATTTGCTCCATGGATAGACCTTTGTATTGCAAGTCTATAAGATCGTCGTATGTAGAGGCATCAATATCTTCTGCCATATACATGGTCCCAGCTCCATTAATCTTGAGTGATGGTGATTTCCAATTCACAAAGTAGCTTGTTGGCAAGCTTCCAGTAAAGTTGTTATCAGATATTTCAAATATGTGAAGCTCAGGAAAAGCTAAAGGACCTTGGTCAGGAGAAGATATTGGACCGTGGAATTTATTTGAACGAAGCTTGAAGACTTGCAAGTCAGGCAAAGCCTTCAGCCAGAAAGGAAACGTGTCTTCGATTTTGTTGTGGTCCACACTTAGAAACTTCAAAGAAGAGCAGTTTAGAAGAGACCTTGGAAGCTTTCCGGTTAATCGGTTGTAGCCAACGTCAATTACCCGCAGAGAGGTGCCTATGTTGAACCTGTCAGGAAGACTTCCTTCCAAGTTGTTCTTCCGGAGTTTCACTATCTTGAAGTCATTCAGACATTGAGGAATGGGTCCAGTGAAGTTGTTGTAGGATAAATCAAGAACGGTAAGAGAGGTTCGGTTGCAGAATGAAAGAGGTATGTCTCCTTTGAAAGTATTTTTCCGTGCATAGAAGGTGTTGATGGAGAGTGGTGGGAGAGGAATTTCTCCTTCAAAATGGTTAGACTGAATATCTATTATTTGCACCGACGAATCCACTAAAACGTTTCTTGTCCCTTCGAAACCGTTGAAATAATTATTGCCAAGAACCACTATGCTTAGATGAGGAAGGCTCCACAACCACTCAGGGACTTTTCCTTTGATTCTGTTTGAGGATATACTTAAACTCCGCAAGTTTTTTAGTGTCTTTAAGACGTATGGGAACTCGGTGACGTCGCAATGTGACATGTCCAAGGTTTCCAAGTTTGGTGGGATGTCGGAATCAGCACTTAAACTAGAAGACAATAAACTATTACCAGAAAGATAAAGGTCCAACAAAGATTTGAGAGAGGAGAGGAGCCTTAAGTCAACTGGGTAGCTGATGTTTAGGAAAGAAAGGTCGAGACGCTTGAGGTTGATTAGTTTTGAGATAGGCTCTAAGATTTTTCCTTCAAACTGGTTTTCACTAAGGTTCAAGAACTGGAGACTAGATGAAGTAGAGGAGTTTGGAACTTCATGAGGACCGGTTAAATGGTTTTCTTTCACATTAAGATAGAACAGAGAAGGCATTGTGAAGAGAGATGTGATGTGCTCAGGTTTTACCACTAAAAACCAACCGCAAGTGCACGGTAATGCGCGGTAGTACTTAGGGATCGAATCCACAAGGACCAAGGTTACACTATGGAACTTTGAGAGTAGAATTAAGCTAGAACAGATATGAGGGGTTTTGGTTTGTTCGGATTGTCACAATTGCTAATGATTTAAATTGATTTTATGATTTAAAAAGCGCTAGGCATTGGGTGATTCTCGGGAACACATTTATCGTGAAACAAGTATTAATCAAGGAATATGATTTAGAACCGTTCTTGAACTCAAACAACTTTATTTAGTTTAGCCTACTCTCGCAGTACTAAACCCTATGTTATAGAATTTCAAATATCAACTCTCGCCATATTCATAATCCTAAACATGCATTCTTAACAGGTTCGATATGTTCACAAAGTCTATAACAACAACTCTCGTTGGTTACAGAACTTTGCTCATCTAGATTCTTTTCGGGATTTTAACTATCACTTTTGGTGTGTTAATTTCCTATTAATCATGAACTAGGTGTACCTTCTAATTCAAGCATTAAGATTAATTTAGATGAAGAACCAAATGATTATTTTCCCTTGATTAACACATTAGTTTCAGTGATTCATGGATTCCCTTGAATCACCTTAGCCTAACTAGTAGATTACTCACACATGATAACTTGAACACAAGACATAATAGATTTCATAAAAGCAATAGAGTAAAGGGATTTAGAAAGCTTCTCTAGGAAGAGAAAGAGTTTCTCTTCAAGTAATCGATGAACTTCAAACTTCAAACTTCAAATATAACTTCAAACTTCAATAACAGGAACAAGAACTCAAACTAAGAACAAGAACTAAAACTAAGATAGATAGATTGTGTTGTGATGGGATGAGAGTGAGATGAGATTGGATTCGATTGGATGATTTGGGATGGGATGCAACCCCTCTATTTATACACATGTGAAGGCCTCCAAAAGCTCCAGAAATAATGAAAGGGTGAGTTGGTGCAGCTGTCAAGTGGAGTTCTTGGTGAAGTGGGATTGGGTTGGTGAAGTTGGTGGCCGCAGGACGTCAATCGATCGATTCATTTTTGGAATAAAAATGAATCGATCGATTCATGTTGATACGAGTTTGGAGTTGGGTTAAATCGATCGATTGTGTTGTACAATCGATCGATCACTTTAGCTCGGCTTCATCCGCAGTTTGGCATCGATCGATGGGTTGTTGTGGTGAAACCCAATCGATCGATTTGGCTTTGTGCTTCGTCTTTCGGTTTGATCCGTTGTTCGTTTCTTGCTCTAACTCCTTCCGATTGGTACGGATTTCTTCGGAATTCCAGTATGTAGTTGCCAATGGTTCCTAACGCGCTTTATTACCTAATTACCTGAAACACAAACGAAAACAAGCGAATAACCGAGAAAAACATAATGAAATAGACAACTAAACACGTAAAAACCTAGATACATCAATCCCCCCAGACTTGAACATTTGCTTGCCCTCAAGCAAATATCCGACAAGAAAAACAGCTAATACCTGTAAACAACCATTTTCACCATATGTTGGTTTTTAAACCATATCAGTTAGTACCAACATTTAGGAAGGATTCCACGTACTTTTACCCCATCCTTATTTCTCAACTATCTTCAAACCACAGCTTTGCAAGAAGTGTCCAAAGTTTCCACTGCCGACCTTTAAAATTTTAAGGTGCGGTCTCATCTTGGGGATATCGATCAAAAGACTCATGGATTCTTACTCTTTCAGGCTTTTGACAACGCGATTGGTCTTTTCCGGTTCATTTTCCCCTCTTTCTTCTCGCTCCACTCAGTCAATGTCTCCCTTTATTTCGAGGGTACTTGGTATTTTTTTTAATTGACCGAGATTTTGGACAGGCTTCCATGACGCAAGTCTTAATGGTTGTAGCCACCAAGCCCTGATCACTTCTTTTTGACCTTTATCCTTCAAATCATACTGAGTTATGATTTATCATCATGTTTCCCAAGTTGATTTTTGTCTTGGTTTACTTCTTAAAAGTTGTAGATGATTTACTTATCTTCTTTTTTTCTTTTTATTGAAGGGGAAAGAGAGGGGAACCGGATTGGTATAGACTTCGTTGTTTCCTTAGTCCTAAAGAGAGATTCCGATCATGTGTATACCAAGCCCCAAGATGAGAAGAATTTGAGTAGATTTGAGTGGTCGGTCAGTTTGGATCCTTTGGCTACTCTTGCAAGCATGGATGTTGGTTGATCAAAGTTTTGTGGTTTCTTTCCATGTTTCACAATCTGCAGTTTGTAGCTCAAAGAATGGTACTCAGATATTAGTTATTAGGTTGTTTAGCGAGGCAAAGCAAAATAAATCACACAAAAATTTAAAAAAAATCTCAATGAAAATGATAAAGAAATAAGTAGTAGACTCAAAATGAGAGTACGATAAGTACTCCCCCCAGACTTAGTTTACACCGTCCCTGGTGTAACCACTGAAAAATCAAATCATAAAAATGTCAAATAAAAATAGTAAATAGCGCGTAAAAGAACACTTGACCATACTGGGCGGTGGTAGCCCTAGTCCTCATCTGCGGCTCCAGATGTACCGGTGTCCTCAGTCCTCATCACTTTTTTTTTTTTTTTTTTTTTTTTTTTATATATTTTTATATATATTTGTTTTTATATTTTTATATTTTAAAAACCAAAATGAAATTTACACACACTTACCAGTGGGTTGCCTCCCACCAAGCGCTTGTTTACAGTCGTTAGCTTGACTTTCGATTGACTCTTTTAACTTTGGGTCGGTTCTCCCAGGGAGACATCGTCTTCTCTTCCAGGGGGTTCAGTGTAGGCGAGGTGTGGTTTGAGGCATTGACCGTTCTCCACAAACTTGCTTCCATCGTGACTCCATAACACAACTTCACCATAGGGTATTACTTCTTTCTCGGGTGATGTGTTTTCACGAGTGATTGTTCCACAATAACCAGCATTCATTGAAGACTGGATCGGGTAGGAGACATCCTTGTTGACATTGAGGAGTGTGACCTTCTTATTTGAGAAGTCAATACATGCTCCAACTGTTGCGAGAAATGGAGTTCCAAGGACCAAAGGAACTCTCTTCGTAGTTGCCATCTTTACAACTGTGAGGTCTATAGGGATCGTGCATCCTCCAATTTTCAAAGGAAAATCCTTGATGAGGCCCGTGGGGGTTGTGGAAGACGAATCCCCAAACATGAGAGAGGTTGTGTTTGGCTCCATGCTTTCAATACCTAGTTTCTTCACCATTTCCATTGAGATGACATTGACATTGGCTCCACTATCCACAAGAGCATCATTCATGGTTATTTTACCAAGGGAACAAGATAGTGTGAACTTCCCTGGTGACTCTAGCTTAGGGAGAGACTTTGGTGGGACTTGTTGATCGATCAGTGCTGTAGAGACGCCTAGAAGCTCCGCTACTTCTTCTTTGTGATCTAGAATGTCCTTGATGAGCATCATTTGGACATAGGCTTCTTGCATTGTATCAAGCTCTGGAAGCTTAACTCCGATGTCACTTAAGTCTTTTCTGAATTTGCAGATGACCTTCTTTTGAGCTTTAGTGATAACCTTCTTCGGATATGGGAGTTTTTCATAAGGTGATATCGTAGCTCCGACTCCAATTGGCTGCACAACCTTTTCCTCAACCTTCTCCACGGTTTGAGCATCAGCCTTGGCTACAATGTGTACCTCATCCTGCACAAGTGCAGATCCATAGAGGAGTCTTTCAATCTCGTCCACCTCTCTCACATGATCTGGTACTTTATCTTCAGCAGAGATGACAACGTTGCAGTGGTCTTTTCTTGGGTTATGTTCTCCTCTTCCAGGAAGAACTCCATTCGGTCTCTGGACAGCTTCTGCGGTTTGAGCAACTTGAGTCTCCAGCTTCTTGACATGTGCGGAAAGAGATTCCCATCTGTTGTTCATGTCTTGGAATATGGTGTCGACCTTCTTGTTGATCTCTGTGGCTGATTTCTGCTGGTTGAGAATCAGCTGTTGCATCATTGCCTCAAGCTTAGATTCTTGAGCAGCCGGAACAGAGCTTCCACCGGTTTGAACTTGGGTTTGATTCTGCGGTTGGAAAGAGTTGAAGGGTTGCCCCTGTTGGTACCCTCCTTGGTTGAAGTTTGCGTTCTGGTTACGGTTTTGCCCCAAGCTTTGCCCAAATGGTCGATTCTGCCCGTAGTTTGGGTGTTGATAGATTTGCTGTCCCTGTGGGATCCTCGGTGCTTGGTTCTGTCCAAAAGCTGGTTGTTGGAATCCTCTGTTTTGTGGATAGTTCTGTCCACCAATGTAGTTCACAGGTTGTTGTTCAAGATTTTGGCCATCCACAAAGTTGACTGCAGCTTGTTGATCTTGTGGCTCTTGATTTGGAAAGTAGAAAGCTCCTTCTCCATAACCTTCAATGGCATTGACCGCCCTTTGATCCCTTTGCATAAGCATGTCGATCTTTGCGCTCATCTCTTCTAGTTTCTTGCTCTCTGAATTTCCGCCTTTCCTTGATCTATCATATTCCTCATTCAGGTTGCTGGAGCTTGTGGCAAGATTTTCTATCAAAGTGTAAGCTTCCTCTTGGTTCCTCGTCATGAAATCTCCATTGCTGGCTGCGTTGAGAGAGTTCTTGACATTCCAGCTTGCTCCATCGTAGAAGATGTTGAGGATGTGCTCGTCTGAGTACCCATGATGCGGGCACTCTCTTTGGTACTCTTTAAATCTTGCCCATGCTTCGCTCACCGGTTCAGAGTCATTTTGTCTGAAGCTGGTGATCTTGCTTCTCAGGCTGGCCGTCTTTTGTTTGGTGTAGAATTTGTCCAGGAAGATGGCTCTGCATTGCTCCCATGTTGTGATAGATCCTGGAGGTAGAGATTTCAGCCATCTCATTGCTTTGTCTCCAAGAGAGAATGAAAACAGCTTGCACCGTAGATAATCAGCGGGAACTCCATTTGATCTTGTTGTGCTGCTGATCTCCTCAATGGTCTCTATATGATCCATAGGGCTTTCGGACGGGAGACCATAGAACATGCTCTGTCTGACCAGAGCTATAGTTTGAGGTTTGATCTCGTAGTCTTGCCTGTTGATCGGAGGAGGTTGTATTGCTGATCGGTTATGGTAATAGGTGTGCGGAGTGTCGACAGATCCAATGGGGCGAGGTTGGTCTCGTCTCTGTCCTGGATTAGGAAGAGGTTGGGGTTGTCTGAACACTCCGGCAGCAGCAGCAGCAGCAGCAGCGTTTTGCTCATCATTCATAGGAAGATTTTGGATGTTTTGGGGTTCACCATGCTGGTTATGTACTCCAGCCATGTTTCTTCTCCTTCTGTTGTTCTCTCTTTCTATTCTTGCAAGTTCTTCGTTGGAAACAACCGCTAATTCTTCAGAACTTCGGCTCCTCGTGTTCATATACCTGCAACACTCACAAGAAAATCAAGAAAAAGTTTATTAGTAATATCGAAAATATTTTTTTTTATTTTTGTAATAGGGTTCTAGACTAGACTCCAGTCCTAGTTCCAAAGGTAACGCTATTGGTCCCCGGCAACGGCGCCAAAAACTTGATGTGCTCAGGTTTTACCACTAAAAACCAACCGCAAGTGCACGGTAATGCGCGGTAGTACTTAGGGATCGAATCCACAAGGACCAAGGTTACACTATGGAACTTTGAGAGTAGAATTAAGCTAGAACAGATATGAGGGGTTTTGGTTTGTTCGGATTGTCACAATTGCTAATGATTTAAATTGATTTTATGATTTAAAAGGCGCTAGGCATTGGGTGATTCTCGGGAACACATTTATCATGAAACAAGTATTAATCAAGGAATATGATTTAGAACCGTTCTTGAACTCAAACAACTTTATTTAGTTTAGCCTACTCTCGCAGTACTAAACCCTATGTTATAGAATTTCAAATATCAACTCTCGCCATATTCATAATCCTAAACATGCATTCTTAACAGGTTCGATATGTTCACAAAGTCTATAACAACAACTCTCGTTGGTTACAGAACTTTGCTCATCTAGATTCTTTTCGGGATTTTAACTATCACTTTTGGTGTGTTAATTTCCTATTAATCATGAACTAGGTGTACCTTCTAATTCAAGCATTAAGATTAATTTAGATGAAGAACCAAATGATTATTTTCCCTTGATTAACACATTAGTTTCAGTGATTCATGGATTCCCTTGAATCACCTTAGCCTAACTAGTAGATTACTCACACATGATAACTTGAACACAAGACATAATAGATTTCATAAAAGCAATAGAGTAAAGGGATTTAGAAAGCTTCTCTAGGAAGAGAAAGAGTTTCTCTTCAAGTAATCGATGAACTTCAAACTTCAAACTTCAAATATAACTTCAAACTTCAATAACAGGAACAAGAACTCAAACTAAGAACAAGAACTAAAACTAAGATAGATAGATTGTGTTGTGATGGGATGAGAGTGAGATGAGATTGGATGATTTGGGATGGGATGCAACCCCTCTATTTATACACAGGTGAAGGCCTCCAAAAGCTCCAGACATAATAATGAAAGGTGAGTTGGTGTGGTTGGTGAAGTAGAGTTCTTGGTGAAGTGGGATTGGGTTGGTGAAGTTGGTGGCCGCAGGACTCCAATCGATCGATTCATTTTTGGAATAAAAATGAATCGATCGATGCCAGTGAAGTTTGGTGGATTGGAGTTTGGCTCAATCGATCGATTGCATTGTTCAATCGATCGATTACTTTAGCTCGGCTTCTTCCGCAGTTCTGCATCGATCGATGGGTTTTTATAGTAAACCTCCATCGATCGATTGGACTTTGTGGCTCGTCTTTCGGCTTGATCCGTTGTTCGTTTCTTGCTCTAACTCCTTCCGATTGGTACGGATTTCTTCGGAATTCCAGTATGTAGTTGCCAATGGTTCCTAACGCGCTTTATTACCTAATTACCTGAAACACAAACGAAAACAAGCGAATAACCGAGAAAAACATAATGAAATAGACAACTAAACACGTAAAAACCTAGATACATCAAGATGAAGGTATGGTTCCGGTGAAGAGATTTTGAGATAAACTTAAAACAGAGAGCTTTGTTAGATTACTTACAAGTGGGAAACTACCAATGAGCTTATTCTTGGAAAGGTTTAAAATGGAAAGTTGGCTTAGGTTACTAATTGAAGAAGGGACTTGGCCAAGTAAAACGTTAGAGGAAAGAATCAAAACCTCTAATTTGTTGAGACTGCCTAACTTGGAAGGGAATGTAGAGGAGATGAAGTTGTTGTTACTGAGATCAAGGTGACGGAGTTGATGGAACCCAAATAGGCTACTGTTGGGCTTCAGAGTTCCACTGAGACAGGCCCTGAGGTGTATCTTCGTAACCGCACCTGTGGAGTTGTCACACCAAACTCCATTAGAAGAGTCACTATGGTTGCACCAACGAGTATCAAACTCGTTTGTGAACTGCGTGAAGGCTTCAATCTGGCGGGAACGACAAGCAACCAGACCAACGACAACACCATCTACATCAATGGTAGAGGAGCTTGAAAGGAAGGCACAAGAACATAGTAAGAGTAGCGAGAGAAGATGCAAACGCAAAAGAGTTTCTGCCATGGTCGTCATCTTAAATCTTTTTGTAAGAAGGATATTTTTTTCCCTTTCTTGTTTTGGTTAAGAAACAAGTGAGAAAAATGGTATAAATAAAGATATGTATGTGGTGCTGTATGTCTAAACCCTAAAAACAAGTTACAAGATATGTAATCTATACATTTTCTTCAACGCCCATTGTAGGGTTAAAATGGCTAATGGGTGGGGTCTTGCTGTTCGAAGATGTTCAAATGAATTTTCTTGCGCTATTAAATTAACAAAGACAAGAATAATGAGCTAAATAACATAAATAATTAAATTGTTTGTTGAAACTTTTATATTCTCTTAATTTTTATTTTATTTTAACCGTCTGATATCATTTGTCTGTGGATTGGACTAGACTTTGTCGAAGAAAGCCCACACTTCGCTATCACCCACAGGAACGGTCGCCGCTAACCGGAGCAGCCGCCTTCCATGACTCACTCTGACAATCGTCCTCGTTATCAACTTTGGTGACTCGTCGAGTGGACATATCTTATTTTGCGCTATACAAACCCGCAATTTTCCTAAAAAAAAATATTAAAAAAAGCATGTTCTGACTAAAATGGCAAAATACAAATTTTCTTCAAAAGTGAAAAAACTAAATTTCACCGAAACCGAATATTAATTTTCTCAATTCCTTCAGAAATACATTTGTTGGCAAAACCATATATATTAGTATTTTTTCACAAAATTCACAGAATACCATTTTTACTCAAAAAGACAAAATTTCATTTTCATATTTTGGTCAAATTTACAAAAAAGTTTGTAGCCCTAACTCCTATTCTCGCTGCTCATCATTTCCTCATCTTACATGCTCTTATGTCTCTTCGGGACTAACAACAACAACTTAGCTTTATCCGATCTTAATTTTCTGGAAATAACAACCACCAAGTCGAATCTCGTAAGCAATTCCGAAGAGATTTCATCCAGTTTCATAAAGAGAAAATGCACGAGGTCGTCGATCGAGTCGGGTGTAAGATGCAGAAACGCGACAAAAACAATGTTTGAAATTTCTACTGTGGGATCGGAGTTGGTAAAAGTGTCTTAACATGTACCTGTTTCTAATAAGAAAGATCAAAAAAGCTACAATTCAAAGAAGCCTTTAAAAATGAAATCCCTAAAGAGAAAAAAGAGAGATATGAGGAGGAAAAAATGACGAATAAAGAGAATGGAATCTGTTAATTTTCACTTAAACTATGCTAGCTAAATATTCTCTCTTTGCTCCAAAATATAAAATATTTAAAAGAGTTTTTGATGTTTAGTAGTACATAAAGATATTTTCATATTTTTGGTAACTTTTTCATTTATTAAAAATGTGTAGCTACTAGTATTTTATAGTATATTTTAAAATTGGTTGAATTTAATAATACTTTTAAAACAAAAACAAAATTTTATTAGTTTGTGTATTTGCCTAAAACATCATATATTATGGAAAAATATTAGTTAATCTTTGGTTAGGTAGAAACTAAACAAGTTAGTAATTAGGGATATGTCTGGATCTTACAGTCTGTTTTATTGGCAGAAGTGGCGTAATCCGACATTACTCTTATGTTAAAAATGTAGGAAAATATCATATATAATTGTTGATTTTTCTTTAAAAAAATAAGTATGCAGGGGTCTACATGTCAGGTGAAATGTGTACGAGTCACGAAGTTCCTGAAGTATATACTCCACGTCGGCATCTCTTTCACACTGACAAAATTAATTGTTCACATGATAATTGACATTTTCGTTGGATTTCCATATGTTTGCATCTATACAATCACATGACATTTCCATATACTTTATCTACTCTCATACGAGCAAAAGACTTCTCGATAAGTCATTCATATTTTCAGTAATTTATCTCAAACACACTTAATTTTAAAATTATTTTAGATATGTAACTTAAAAGATAAACGTATTTTGATAATATAGATAGTCAAATCAATTTTGTTTAGTTTTTTTTATCAAATATCATAAATCAGAAAACAGGATATATTACAATTGGATTAAATAGTTACGAATTGGGTAATTGATCTAATTACGATGGCAATTATATTTCTTGTAGTTATTGGTGTTTTTGGCTTACAAATACACGAAAATAAATAAACAAGTGGGAATTCATCGTTTGTTGATATCTTATCTTATCACGTTTATGAGTTTGTCTACGTTACATAACCATGCCCTTAAATTCGTTGGAGGATTGGAGTCAAAAATCTACTTAAAAGAAACAGTGACGTGCCAAATTGAGGAAAGGAAGGCATATGAGACAAATCCTGGGCGTTATACAAAACAGGCCGAAGAAGTATTAGTAGAAGCCCGTATTGAGCCCAAATCAAATTCAGGAGAAACTTTGGTAGTCAACATCCGAAAACGACGCCGTGGAAAGTGTGTGTTCTTCTGACAAATAAAGCCCTTTTCGGTCTCATTTCTGTCGAGTCGACAAGGAGAAGAAGAAGAACAACACTCCGATCTGAGCTAGGGTTTCGTTTTTATCATCAATCTCCGATCAATGGCAATGGCTGTTTTCCGTCGCGAAGGGAGGCGTCTCCTCCCTTCAATCGCTGCTCGCCCAATCGCTGCCACCCCATCTCCTCTCTCTTCTGACCGGTGAGATCTCTTTCAGATTCATACTTTTGACGATTTGTTTGGTTCTGATTAGATGATATATTTGTTGAACCTTGATTTGATTTTTGTAGGGAGGAAGGACCTCTTGGAGTTAGATCCATCTCCACTCAAGTGGGTAAGTTTCAGCTAGTTAAATGTTTAAGATTCATTTTAACGTTCATGGATTGATTTAAATGTATACACTTTGTAGTGCGTAACCGCATGAAGAGTGTAAAGAACATCCAGAAGATCACAAAAGCTATGAAGATGGTTGCTGCTTCTAAGCTTAGAGCTGTTCAAGGCCGAGCTGAGAACTCCCGTGGTCTTTGGCAGCCATTTACTGCTCTTCTCGGAGATAATCCCAGTATGCTTTGACCATAAAGATTAGTTTTTTCAATCATTTCAATACTAGTTGATGATGACGAACATTCTCTTGCGATCTTAGTAGTCTATTCTTTGATATACATTCTCTCTCTATATCCTGTGTTGTTCATTTGGATGTGATTGTGACTTATTACAAAACCAGGCATTGATGTAAAGAAGAGTGTGGTGGTCACTCTCTCTTCTGACAAGGGTCTCTGTGGTGGAATTAACTCCACTGTTGTTAAAGTGAGCAGAGCTCTCTACAAATTGAATGCTGGTATGTTTTGGAAGCAGTATTAATGTCTTCATTGTTTTGTTTTTTTTACCTGAAATTATCATACCTTATTTAACTTTTATTTCAATGCAGGTCCTGAAAAGGACGTGAAGTTTGTTATTGTTGGAGAGAAAGCGAAAGCTATAATGTTTCGTGACTCAAAGAACGACATCTCCCTTACTGTCACAGAGCTGAATAAGAATCCACTCAATTATGCTCAGGTAGGAGCAGTACTTGCTCTCATCCAATCTATATGTTCTTCCCTCTATGTATTGTTGTCGTTAATATTTTTTTTCTGTGTACTTGCTGCTTCAGGTCTCAGTTCTAGCTGATGACATCCTGAAAAACGTTGAATTTGATGCTTTGCGCATTGTCTACAACAAGTTCCATTCCGTTGTCGCATTTCTACCAACTGTGGCCACGGTTTTGTCACCAGAGGTATGTCTTCACAGTTGTCTAATGTCTTAGGACTAAGATTTGTGCTGAGTGTCTCACATTCTGCTTTAACCATATAAGCTTATATTGTTGTTTGTGTTTTTGCATTGAAAGATTATTGAAAAGGAATCTGAAGTTGGAGGAAAACTCGGTGAGCTCGACTCATACGAGATTGAAGGTGGTGAAACAAAGGGAGAGATTCTGCAGAATCTGGCCGAGTTCCAATTCTCTTGTGTAATGTTCAATGCGGTGTTGGAGAATGCGTGTAGTGAGATGGGAGCAAGGATGTCTGCAATGGACAGCTCAAGCAGAAACGCAGGAGAAATGCTTGACCGTCTCACCCTCACTTACAACAGGACTCGTCAAGCTTCTATCACAACAGAGCTTATCGAGATTATCTCTGGAGCTTCTGCACTTGAAGCTGTTAAATAAGCACATCCTTGTTTTGCGTAACACTTATGGCTTTTGATATCTATCCACCATAAAGGAGAAGAGTGTGTTTTGAACTCTGAAATCAATTTTTCTAATGGCTTCTCGTTGGGACCATTAGACTTTGCTATGTTTCTTATAATAAATTTCCCTGTAATTTCCAGCAGGGTATTGAATATTCATGTTTTGAAGAAACAGAGGAGGAGACGCACAAGTAAGAAGCTGCTATGTTTTTATTTTGTTTCAAACTATACAGATTTAACGCTATAAAAGAACTCTCTCTTATCAGTTCCTATCTCAACACAAGCATGAAGCTTCTCTGTTCTATACAAAGCAAAAAAAAAAAGATCCTTTTCAAGTCTATAATGCATCCTCTTTCTCTCTCTCTCTGTTTCATCAGTGACTGGAAACTGTACCGAAACAAAGCTAGGGGTACATCTGGAGGAGAGTTGTAGAACCACCAGTAGAAACTCTGTATACAGTTATACTCCCATCAATGTAGTCTACTCCAGTTTTTGATTGCAAATAGTAGCCTCTGTCGTTATCTGGATATCGCTGGTCAATAGCATTGCGGATGTCTCCTACGGTTTGGTTTGATCTAAAAGGAAGCTCCAGCGATGTCCCAATCTCATCTGCCAAGCAGATAGTTATCATAATAGCACTCGGTGCAGTTTGAGTCTCCACAGTTGTCCTGTCTCGGTTAGCAACAGGATCAGGGACTGTCTCCGTGCTTGAACCTTCCTCTACAGCTTTACCCTTCAACACAGATGTTTGTTCCCCTGATAAACTATGGGCTTGGAAAGAGTTGAGGGCTCGGTTTTGATTCCACTTATACTGTTCCAAGTAAACTTTTGCAACTTTTCTAGTCGCTCCAGTCTTCAAAGAGAATGAAGCGATGAGCTCTTCCTTGATCTCAGCAGGTAAATTTTCTGTGGTCTTTTAAACAAAAAACAGAGAAGAGCAACTCAAAGATAGATCATCAGGAGACAAAACATTGTGTTAAATTATTCATTGATAGGCTATATGTTTAGCAAACTAAGATCAGAGGAAAAGAAGGGTTACATACATCCACTTGAGATCCAGGAACAGCCACTGTGACGTCTCCTGTCTCGGTCGGGTCAGCATTACTCGAACTGCACACGTTTTTAGATCCTGAAAGAAAAGGAGAGAGAGAGAGAGTCATACTCTAGAAACCAATGGTTGACCCCAGAAGAGCTCCCGGTTTCACCTTCTTGTGAAGCCTGAACCTGCATTGTGTTTTCCTCTGCCATGAGACAGGTGAAGGCTTGCTCCACATTCCAATTGCTGTCTCTAAGGTAAATGGTTGCAACGTCTCGAGTAACTACTCCATCACCCGCCAGGACCAATAAATCGATGAGTTCATTTTCCGATTGAGACGGTTCCTCCAGCAAATCCTGCAAACTCGTACGTGGTGAACCTTCCTGAAATGCAAGCAGTGTAACGCATCAACATTTTCATTTCCTTCCATAGAACATTGGTTGTTGTTGACTACCTCCACATGAGCTTTATCCATCCCAGGAATAGCCACTGTGACGTCTCCTTCACCAGCTTTTTCAAGTGACCTTTGTGTCTCCGTGGGGATGATACTTGAATCTTGGTCAACAACCATGCCACTAAAATCTTTCTGTTCATACAAAAGACAGAACAAAACACTCAGAAGATAAAAGGAAGCACCATAGTTTGTAGTGGAGAGAAAGGTTACATACAACAACTTCAGCCGTCGCAATTCCAGGACGAGTTTTACTGTAATCTCCATAGAAATAGTTGATGGCGTCTTTTACATTCCCCTTGCTGTGGGTGAGGCAATCGATTACGGCTTCCATAGGCGCTTTATCAAGAACAGCGCGGAATTCCCTGACACTTTCCTCTATCAATTCAAACGGTGTCTTACTGTACAAGTAAACCAAGTTACACCAAAAAAAAGATTCAGAATACAAAGATAGGATAAACCCTAGTCAAAGAACACAAAGATAACACTAAACCCTAGATCAAGAACACAAAGATACACTAAACCCTAAACCAAGAACACAAAGATACACTAAACCCTATCAAAGAACACAAAGATACACTAAAACCTAGATCAAGAACACAAAGATACACTAGGCCTAGTCAAAGAACACAAAGATACTCTGAACCTAGATCAAGAACACTAAGACACGCTAAACCCCAGATCAAGAACACAAAGATACGCTAAGCCCTAGTCAAAGAACACAGAGATACACTAAACCCTAGTAAAAAAAACACAAAGATAGGCTAAACGCTAAACCAAGAACACAAAGACACTCTAAACCCTAAACCAAGAACGCTGAGATACGTAAACCCTAAACCAAGAAATGATGACCTAGGGCTCTCGATTCTGAGATCCATCGAGGTATTATGAAACTCGGGCAATTTACTCAAAACGTCCTCCATCACATCCCCTCCTTCGTTCCCTCCTGAGAACCCCTGCAGATACCACGGATCAGTACCACCGTCGTGTGATAACGGAATCGGCTTCGACTCCGACATCGACTTATTCTCAGCATGGTGAAAGAAAGATCGGACGGCAGCTTCTACGTTCCAATTGTTGTTGCTGAGGTAAGTTCTTGCGTGTTCTGGAGACGATTCATTCGCAACTTCTAAGAAATTCACGGTCATTTCGTATCTAGTTTTCTCCTCCGCCGCGGCTCTCTCGTTCTCCGTCGGAGGTAAGGTGTTGCTGCGGCAAGCCTCCGTCGCTGCGTTTAGATCCCATTGGAAGCCTTCGAGGTAAAAGAGCGCTTCTTCTTTGCTGACTCCTAGTTCGTCGCAGATTTGTATCAACGGATCAGCCATCGTCGTCGTCGTCACCAGAATTTGGCGGGAGTTTCTACTGTTTGTTTTCAGTCTCTGTCAAGACCTTGCCAAAACAGCGTCGTTTTATAGTGTGGCACAAAACGATGTCGAATCACGTAATTTCATTCACAAAACGTGAGGAGTAAAATGGGCGCCAAGAAGAGACCGTTATAACTTCCAACGAATATAACCGACTTAAGCATTGTGATAAAAAAAACAACTTAAATCACTATTAATATCGTTGAAATCACTTCTATTTAATCTATTATAATTTTTCTTTTAAATTTTTCCAAATATTTTGTAGGTTGCTTTTATTTAAATAATAAAACATACATTTTGGTTAATTTTTTCCTATTAAGCTTTTGTTTCACAAAAATAAATAAATACTTTTAATTTCACTGTAAGAAATATTTAGTAAACTCAATGCAAATATTATTTTTATTTGGCTTATGGCATAAAAAAAACCCCAAAACAGAAGTCTGGATATATAGAAACAGGAAATCAAAGCTCTCTACTAATCAAGTTCCTGTCCCAAAACAAGTAAGAAGATGCTCTGTTCTACCAAAATCTAAGTGGAGTAAATCTGGTGGAGAGTTGTAGAACCAAGAGAACCAGAAGTAATTCTGTGCACAGTTGTATTCAAATCCCTGTACTCTACTCCAGTATCAGACTTCAAATAGTAGTCCCTCTTGTCTTCTGGACTAAACACATCAATCTGGTTGTGGATGTCTCTGACTGTTTGGTCTGATCTAACAAGAATCACTGCCTCTGTCCTATATTCATCATCTTCCCAAACGATTTCTAGTGCTAGTAAAGTACTAGTACTAGGAACTTGGGTGCTTAAATCTTCTTCAACATCCTTATCCTTTAATTTTTCCTGCTCATATAACCAGAAGACAAAACACAATATTCAGAAGGCAGAGAAAGGAGAAACGCAAAACAACATTGAGTTCCCTTACTTTTCAGCTATCCTAAGAAAACAGAGAAGGTTAATCCAAAAAAAAAGACCATCAAGAATATTAACAATGTAACTAAAGGCATGATTAACCATGGTCTCTTTTAAGGTGATGTTTTTAACTTTCATAAGAGACGTTTTTTAGTTTTTAACTAAAAAACCTAAGAACTGTTGGCTCTTAGTCGAAAAGTGTTAAGAAAAAAACTTCGTTATAAGAGACCCGGTTAATGGTCTAAGCTCAACAAAGGAAGATTCTGTATTTTGAGCTTAAAAAGTATTTAGCAAGCACAATATGAGAAACAAGCAATACCATATTAAGAAAGTAGAGAGGAACAGGAGGTTACATACATCCACTTGAGACAATGCATCTTCTGCAGGAACAACCGCAACCGCACGACGATGAGCCTCCGCAACTGTCAAAGGGTAAAACTGTGACATTGCGTTCTGCAGTTGAGGTCGTAAACCTCCTATGAAGCGCGACACCAATTCCACCTCAATGTCTAAGATCTCTTGACTAAGAAGCAAAGAAAACTCCTCCGCATAATCATCTACGGATCGAGATCCCTGGCGCAAGTTTTTAAGTCTTGTGAAATCAAACTTATTACCCCTATGTTGTACTTCTTTTGCGAACGGGTTACCATCTGCTTTGGTCGATACATCCTCGGAAGGTTGTATCCTATGATCACGTTGCTGGAGATACACTGATTGGGCTAGCTCTCGCATCGAGTTATGGATTGTAACTTGAATGTTTTCTTGCATAGCTAGCAGAGTTCTCCTTAACTCCTCCCATTCATTCATTGGTTGATCTGTTGTAGCTTGGTTTGTTGTGCGTCTTGGAGCCATTGAATGACCTAATAAAAGCTCTTGATAGTATTCAATAAAAGATTCTTTAGAGAGAGATGGTAGATTCGTATATAAAAGACTACGACCTAAGCTTATCAACTAACGATAAGGATTATCTATATATTAATTAAAACCGAATAATAAAAGGATAACTAAAACCGTGGCAAAAAAAAAAAACTTCCAGCTCTCGGTTTGGTTAACTAAACCGAATTGTCAAGATTCCAAGACGCGCTGCATGAATCAAACAGCTCCTGTCTCGGTCCGGTCATCATTACACGAACTGCACAAGTCACTAGCATTGAAATTTGAAAATTTATAAACAAACCAAAAAGTCCTAGCTACCGACCATTGAATTTGTCAAAGTGATGTGATTACGTTTTGGAAAAAAATCAACTTTCCATTATTGGAGTGGTCCCGACATAAAGAACTCATATAGCTTTAACTTCTTCTGAATCAACTTGTGTTCTAAATACCAACCACTTTTTTGTATCATTCTTCTTAGAATGATTTAATAACAACCATGTTGCAATCGCTTGTGCGTTTTCATTTTCTCTCGCTACTCTTACTCTGTTGTGTCTCCCCTTCAAGCTTCTTGCGTATAGATGATCTTGTCCCTGGTCTTGTTGCTTGTCGTCCCCGCCAGAGTCAAGCCTTTACGCTTTTCAAGAACGAGTTTGATACACGTGGTTGCAACCCTAGTGACAACTCTAATGGAGTCTGGTGCGATAACTCCACGGGTGCGGTCACCAAGCTACAGCTCAGATCCTGTCTCAGTGGAACTTTGAAGCCTAACAGTAGTCTCTTTAGGCTGCATCAACTGCGTTACCTTGATCTCTCTGGCAACAACCGCGCCTCATCTTCTTCACTCCTTTCCGAGTTTGGCAATCTCAACAAGTTAGAGGTTTTATCTCTTTCCTCTAATGGTTTCATTGGTGAAGTCCCATCCTCATATAGTAACCTAACCATGCTTTCCTATTTAGGCCTTTCTCATAATGAACTCACTGGTAGTTTCCCATTAGTGAGGACTCTAAGTAAGCTCTCCTATTTAGATCTTTCAAATAATCACTTCTCAGGAACTTTGAGTCCTAATAGTAGCCTCTTTGATTTGCACAACCTCATTACACTTGACCTTGCTTTCAACAACTTCATTTCTCAAATCCCTTCCCAATTTGGAAATCTCAAAAAACTAGAGGTGTTGTCTCTTTCTAATAATGGCTTCTTTGGTCAAGTCCCTCCCACAATTAGTAACCTGACTTCGTTAACACGTTTGTTCCTTGACAGTAACGAGCTCACTGGTAGTTTACCACTTGTACAAAACCTAACCAAGCTCTATGATATAGAACTTGCCTATAATCACTTCACTGGAACCATTCCTTCTTCTCTCCTCACTATGCCTTCCTTGGAATATCTTGATCTCCGTGGAAACAACCTGGCAGGATCTTTTGAAGTTTCTAACTCATCTACTTCATCTAAGCTCCAGGTTCTGTTCCTAGGTGACAACCATTTTGAAGGACAAATCCTAGAGCCTATCTCAAAACTCACCAACCTTACTCGTCTTGACCTTTCTTTCCTAAACACAAGCTACCCAATTGATTTAACCTTTTTATCCTCTCTCAAGTCTTTGTTCTCCCTTTATCTATCTGGTAATAGCATATCACCAGCCAGTTTAACTTCAGATGCAAGCATCCCACTGAGCATTGGATTCTTGATTTTGTCACACTGCAACATCACTGAGTTCCCAAACATCTTAAACACCCTTCAAGACTTGCAGCATATAGACTTGTCCAACAATGGAATCAAAGGAAAAGTACCTTCCTGGTTTTGGGAACTTCCTCGCCTGAGTTCAGTGGATTTGTCAAACAATTCTCTTAATGGTTTTGAAGGTTCAGAGGAAGTTTTGGTAAACTCATCTGTGAGGATACTAATATTGGCTTCAAATAGATTCCAGGGAGCACTTCCAGTTCTGCCACTCTCTATTGTATCCTTCTCTGCGTGGGGAAATAGTTTCACAGGGAACATACCTCTCTCGCTATGCAACCACAACTCTCTCATGGTTCTTGATCTATCCGAGAACAGTTTCACCGGTCCAGTTCCTAGCTGTTTGAGTAACTTGACATTATTAGTCCTCCGAAAGAACAGTTTGAAAGGAAGTCTCCCAGACATGTTCTACACCGGTTCCTCGCTTAGGACACTTGATGTTGGCTACAATCAACTAACTGGAAAGCTTCCAAGGTCTCTTCTAAACTGCTCATCTCTCAAGTTTCTAAACGTTGAGAACAACAAAATTGAAGATGCGTTTCCTTTTTGGCTCAAGGCTTCACCAAACTTGCAAGTCCTTATACTCCGTTCAAACAAGTTCTACGGCCCTATCGCTCCTCCTGATCAAGGTCCTCTAGCGTTTCCTCAGCTGCACATATTTGAAATATCGGATAACAACTTCACCGGAAGCTTGCCAGCAAACTACTTTGTAAACTGGAAAGCATCATCACTTCAGATGAATGAAGATGGGAGTATATATATGGGATATAAAGAGGATGCTTCAGTTTCCATAAATGGTTACTATACTTACCAAGATGTTATGGACTTGAGATACAAAGGTCTCATTATGGAGCAAGCCAAGGTCATTAGTTCCTATGCCACCATTGATTTTTCAGGGAACAAACTAGAAGGAGAGATTCCTGAATCTATTGGTATGTTGAAGGCATTGATTGCGCTCAACTTATCGAATAATGCATTCACAGGCCATATTCCTCTGTCTTTGGGAAATCTTACGCAGCTCGCGTCACTAGACCTGTCAAGAAACCAGCTCTCTGGGACTATTCCTAATGAACTCAAGTCCCTCACGTTTTTGGCCTTCTTAAATGTGTCGCATAATCAACTCATTGGTGAAATACCACAAGGAACACAGATCACTGGACAATCTAAATCCTCTTTTGAAGGGAATGCAGGTCTCTGTGGACTTCCTCTCCAGGAAAGTTGTGTCCGCACTAGTGTGCCGCAGATACAAGACGAAGAAGGAGAGGTGTTGAACTTGAAAGCAGTGGCTATAGGATATGCTCCTGGATTGTTGTTTGGATTGGCATTAGGTCAAGTGATTGCTTCATACAAACCAAATTGGCTAGTCAAGTTAAGCTGTCTGTATTGTTTTGGTTATCTCGCTTGATATTTGAATCTTTGTCTAGCCATTTATGGTGTTAGTATTTCTTGTTATGTTCTTTTGCAATAAAGTTTCTGTATCTGTATTCATATCATTTGTAAAAGAACCAGAAACAGCAGAAGGAATGTCAATGCATCCTTGTTCTAAAGACACGTCTCTGGTTTAGAACAGAGTGAAGACAGCAAAGGTAATGCACTAACAATACTAGAACAAAGGAAACACACCGGTTGTTTCAGTTCTCTCTATGTTTCATCAATCGTAGTAAGTAGTCACTGTACAGTATCAAAGCTATAGTAAGACCTCTCTACTAATCAAGTTCCTATCTCAAAACAAGTATGAAGCTGCTCTGTTCTACTTTTTCCCTTTTTATACAAGGAAAGAATCCTTTCTAAAGTCATATACATCTCTCTGTCGCTCTGTGTGTTTCATCAATCAATGGAAACTGTACCATACCAAAAGCTAGGTGGAGTAAATCTGGTGGAGAGTTGTAGAGCCACGAGAGCCAGAAGTAATTCTCTGCACCGTTGTATCCAAATCCCTGTACTCCACTCCAGTATCAGATTTCAAATAGTAGTGTCTCTTGTCTTCTGGTCTAAACGCATCAATTATGTTGCGGATGTCTCTGACGGTTTGGTCTGATCTAACAAAAATCAATACCTCTGTCCCAGATTCACCATCGTCCAAATTGATTTCTAGTTCTATTCTAGTAGTAATAGGAACAGGGGATAACTCTTCTTCAACATCCTTATCCTTTACATTTTCCTGCTCATATAACCAGAAGACAAAACACAATCTTCAGAAGGCAGAGAAACACAACACTGAGTTCCTTCTTTTTAAGCTATCCTAAGAAAACAGAGAAGGTCAAAACCAAAGAAAGACCACAAAGGAAGATTCTGTTTTGAGTTTGAGCTTAAAAGCCTTTAACATGCACAATATGAGTAACAAGCAATATCATAGTAAGAAAGTGCAGAGAACAGAAGGTTTCATACATCCACTTGAGACGATTCTTCAACTCCTGTCATAGCCACGGTGACGTTTCCTGTCTCGGTCGAGTCAGCATTACTCGAACTGCACAAGTTTAGATATGGAAGTTCAGCGATCCTGAAAGAAAAGGAGAGAGATTCATACTCTAGAAGCCAACGTTTAGTGGTTTACCTAGAAGAGCTCCCGGTTTCACTTTCTTCCAAATAATCATGTGAAGCCTGAACCGGCGTTGTTTTTTCCTCTTCCATGAGATAGGAGAAGGCTTCGTCTACATTCCAATTGCTGAGTGAAAGGCAAACGGTTGCAACGTCTCGAGTAACTATTCCATCAGCCGCCTGGAGGAATCTATCGATGAGTTCATCATTCCGTTGAGACGGTTGCGGCAAATTTTGCAGCTGATTCGAACTCGTACGTGAATCTTCCCTGGTTTGTGTAGGACTTGATCTTTCCTGAATCTGAATGTAGAAATGCAAGAAGTGTACGCATCAACATTGTGTTCCATTCTCTTTAAGAAAAAACAGAGAGGGCAACTAAAAAAGACCTTCCATAGATCATTGGTTATGTTTTGAGTTTTAGCTTTTATCAAACACAATTATAGAGGTTATGTTGCAGAGGATAACTACCTTCACATGAGCTTTAGCTTCAGGGAAATATCCTCCACCAGCTTCTTCGAGTGACTCTGTGCTTGAATCTTCGTCAACAGCCTTACCCTTCAACACAAATACTCAGAAGGTAAAATGGAGAAGTGCAAGCAAGCAGTGTAACAACAGCATTGAGTTCCGTTCTTCTAAAGAAAGACCAGTCAATCCAAAGAAAGATCATCAAGACATAGTATGCTATGCAGGTTCTGGTTTCAGGCTAAAGCTTTTAGCATACACAACTCGATAAAAGAATAGTAAAAAGTGCAGAGGAAAAGAAGGTTACATACATATGCTTGAGACCACGCAATTTCAGGATTAGCTTCTGCGTAATCTCCAAAGAAATAACTGATGGCGTCTTCTTGATTCCACTTGCAGTGACTCAGGCAAGCTTTTGCTGCTTTTCGAGACGCAACAATAACCACATCGCGGAATGATTTGATCATCTCCTCTTTCAACCGAGACAGTTGCTCTTCAGGCGAATTCGTAAGCTGAATCAAACTCATACTTGACGACAGCGCCTCAGCAGATTCCTTAACGGGACTCGTACTCTCTTGAATCTGAATGGACAAAGTATATGCATCAACACTGAGAAGGGCAAACTCAAAGAGAGACCATCAAGAGAAAAATGCAAGTCAGAAGGGTTACAGGATTAGCTTCTGTGTAATCTCCAAAGAAATAGCTGATGGCGTCGTCTTGATTCCACTTGCAGTGACTGAGGCAAGCGATCGCTGCTTCTCGAGACGCTCCAATAGCCACTTTGAAGAATGATTCGATACCTTCCTCTTTCCACTGAGACAGTTGCTCTTCAGGCGTATTCGTCACCTGACTTGAACTCATACTTGACGGCGTCCCCTCAGCAGATTCCTTAACGGGCGAAAGTTTGTCTTCCCTATCTTGAACAAGACTTGTACTTTCTTGAACCTGACAAAGCATATGCATCAACAATGAGAAGGACAACTCAAAGAGAGACCATTAAGACAACGTAAATACTATAACATTGCAAGCTTTACGGATACCTTTAGGTTAGATAACACCTTAGGGACTTCTTCACTGTAGAGACATGAAAGAGAACGACTTTATCATTCTCCAATGCACAAACAGTCAAAACAAAGAATCAAGAAACAAAAACCCTAAAATCAAGGAAACCACAAACAAAGAACACTAAAACCCTAAAATCAAGAAAATTACCGCATCAACTTCAATGTCGCCGCCGCCGAAGATGTTTCATCATCCAATCGCCCGAGCCTCCGATTCAGCTTCCTTTGAGAAGGCGTTGAACGGCGCTCTTCGAAGAACTGCAAAACCGCTCGCTGTAAATCCCAATCGTTGCGCTCGAGATACGATGTTGCGTCTTGTGTATCCGATCCCACAGCGAAATTGTAGAACTGTACGATAAGTTCGTTTCTCGACTGCGAATCTGTGGTCAATAACGGAAGTGCCGATGGAATCTCCGGAGAGGATTTCTCTTTCTCCGGCGGAGATTCATCCGTGAGACACGGCAAGTTCAAGGTTTTGCTGCGGCAAGCCTCCATCGCTGCATCCAAGTCCCAATTGAATCCTTCGAGGTAAAAGAGAGCTTCTTCTCTGCAGACTCCAAGTTCGTCGCAGATTCGTGTCGCCCGATCAGTCATCGTTGGCGAAAGGTGTTGTTCGTCTTCTATTTGGGCGGGAGATGAAGACGAAGGATTTTTCTTGTTATTTATAACGTTTTTATAGTGCAGTCTTGTACGACGTCGTGTACATGTAGTGTACAAAGTAAATGACGCGAGGGGTAAAAGTAAAACTATAGTCTAAATTAATATTTCATATTTAATCTAATACACACTACACTTGTTATTGGTAAGAATACGATTACATATACTCTAACTTTGAAATTTCTTTGATGTGCAATAACTCACATAATCTTAGGGCAGTAAACAACGTTGGGTTTGATTCGTGCAACTAACATTCCTGCAAATCATTTTCATTTTTCACTATGATTGTATTGCAAAACGGTACTTTAGCAAGTTCTAAAAGATATTGGCCTCAGTAAATCCGGAAGTGTGTTGTAGTATGTATACTATAAAAAGTTGAGCAACAACCAAGCAGTGGTAATTTACTGGTAATTTTTTAAGACTCAACGTGTATTCATGTTGGTCATGGATTCGATCGATAATAATTAAATTATCACTGATTGGTCAATTTATGTTTGGGTTTCGAGCTAAATGGTAAACCGTAACAAGCGATCGATCTATCGTCTATCATTAGTTAGAAGGTCTTCAAACTTGATACATAGTGTTATGTTTTCAAATTAGTCCATTTCTACTAGGACTAATCAAATAGCCGACAAGGTTTATTAAGGGGGGAAAGTTGAGCAACAAATAAGAGGTTATATTGATAATTCATATCTATATACACACTTTCACTCGATGAAAACCGTTGAGAAGAAAATTCCGAGGATGTAAATATATATATGGATGCAAAGTAAAACCACACTTTCTTTTCATTTTTGAACTCTATTTCCTATAAGTTGCAACCAGGCTAACATCTTCTTGTTCAAGTTTCTGCTCCTCAAGCTCTATAAGTCTCGCAAACACACCGACCAAAGGAGCAGTATTGTACGTACAAGCCTCGGTTTGAACGTAATTACCCCTCCGGTCAACAAAATCATCTCGTTCATCCGGTCCTCCGACCAAAGCCCCAACTAAAACACTTGGATTAGGCTCGGACCGTCCGTACCAATAATCATACCCTTGAGTGCATCCAATGAACCCTTTGTAATCTTTGTAAGAAGCGATCGATGCACCTCTATGATGAACCCTAGTAGGATATTTTGGACCGTATCCGACTAGGTAACTTGTTTTCATCGGGTTTGATCCTAAAATGTAGTCTATTTGGGATTTGGCAAACACAAGCATCTCGTCAGGTGTAACGGTTCCTTGGTGACACTCGAGATCAGAGTTTGATTTTCGGAGGTGGTCGGAATATACTGTTAGGAGGAAAGATGCGGTGGAGACGTATTGCATGTTGTTCCATTGCCGGACGTAGAGTAAACCGGCCGGTGTTCGTTGGACATTTGTGCCGTTGATGTTCTTGTTGAGAATTGAGCATAGGTAATGGTCGGCCTTTGATTTGTATTGTTGTAGGACTTTAGCATGTTGCTTGTGCTTTTCTTCTTTCATCAACTGAAATATAAAGGAACAAAACCATTAAGCAAAATGTTATTTAAGAGAATATAACATCAACACTCCAATCATTCATATAATTTTGATAAATACAGGAGAAATGAATATTTTACCCTAACTTGGGGTCAAGTAAAATCGAGATAACATTTTTATTTATTTTTTGGTAATCAACATTTTGAAATATATGATGAAAACACTCTACAAGCAAAAATATGGAAATTACATTAATACAATAACAAAACATACTCCTCTTAGTGTGTTTCTATAACGAACAAAAAAGAATTCTTAGTATGTTTCTGTGCAATAACAAAAGGTTTTTCCCAATTATCAGCAAAATATTACATGTGTAAGAGCACCTCCAATGGGGGTTCTTCCCATTGGAGTTCTTAATATATGTGTTATGTATATATATATATGTATGTATATATTATATATGTATAAGTAATTGTGGGGTTCCACAATAATAGGTAAGAGTTCTTAAAAGAGAGTTTTAAGAATCATTAAGAACCCTTCTTTATGGGGTTCCACACTAATTATAGACCCCACAATTATTTACACATATATAATATATACATACATATATACTTACATAATACATATATTAAGAACTCCAATGGGAAGAACCCCCATTGGAGATGGTCTAATAGCACAAAACTCGAGTAATTATTGTTGACTCTTTAGGCATATGCTTTAGCAAGTAGGTTTAGAATCACGTGCCGTATAACAGAACCATTTAAAGACACGTACCCAGTTAGAGGAACAGAAGCACGTGACTTTTAGTTCTGTTTCTGCCTATAACTAACTTTTCTGAAAAGAAATTCTTAATTTTTTTAAATTAAAAATATTGATTGTGTTGCATACAAAGAGAAAGAATTTGACTAGTTGTTGAAAGTAAGATGGGGGATACCTTACTTGGGATTATGGCCTAATTAAACGTGAGAAAGTTAATACTAATCCCTTCACTTAACGCAATAATAGGATTCTAATTAAACTTTTAAGGTTGGACCATCTATTTTTTAATTGTTCTAATAAAACATTAGTCCTATTAAGAGTCCAACTTTATCTGATTGAAACAGCCAAAATATTTATTGTTCCACAATGTTCAAACTCTTGAACTTGATTATAAATATTGCTAGATCCTATGTAAATTTTTATCTGGATTATGAAAATTGTTGGATAATAAAGTTATAATTAGGATTTTTTTGATTGATTAGAACATAGAAATAATAAAATAAAATACTGACCATGGAAGCGAGGAGTTGAACACCAGCAAACTTAACATCCCAGCTAAACTCGGACATGGCCCAAGAAAGGCCACCTAGTCGATCCGCCATGTCAACCACATAACTCATATAGTGATCATTGTCGGTGGCTCGATAAAGCCATGTGGCACCCCATAAAAGCTCGTCCATGTAACCACTCACCGAGGCATAATAACTTTTCACAACTCGTAGGCTCTCATCATATTTTCCTCTGTACTTGTCTCCAAACTCAAACAACTACAACCAAAACCATAACTACATCAAATCTCTAACCCAAAATAAATTAAAATGTCGGTTGCAACTGTAACATTTTAAAACATTAAATAATATTAAAAGTATGTATGTACTTGTTGGGCATGGTGCAAGAGAAGGTGAGAGTAATGTGGATTGGTTGCGCGGAATACTATCGAAGCTGCCGCCATAGCCGCGGCTGTTTCTCCGGCGAGATCTGATCCGGGGTTATTCTCGTCGATCTTGAAAGCTCGCCGTGAAGTCGTCATGTCCTCCGGTCTTTGCCAACAATAGTGATCAGTGTCACCGTCACCTACTTCGGCCCATAGAACATTTGGGCTTGTGTGTGCCTTGATAAAGTAATCGGTTCCCCATTTGATGGCTTCAAGCGCGTGAGATAGCTCGCCGGTGGAAGCGAGTGAGTCACCGTACTCAATTACACTCCACGACAGCATAGTCACCGTGAAAGCCATCGGAAGTCCAAATTTAACATGGTCTCCGGCGTCATGATATCCTCCCACTAAATCCACCTTTATAACCAAAATTAAATTTTATATTATAATTTGGAAATTAAAGTCACATCAGTTACTAGTTCGCTATAAAAAAACAGTAGTAAAAGTATATAAATTTAAAATCAACAATACTTCAAAAAATAAATACATTTTGTATAATTAAATAATAATTATAAAAACCACAATTAAAATTTGAACGTAACGTCACGGAGTAAATGAACAATAAATCTAGTAATATAAATTAGCTTAGTACTATATTAAGTACTAACGTACAATAGTTTTTTTCCTTCTCAAAGTCTCTTTTCAAAACTAATGATAGTAAAGTAAATTAAGTTTGAATTTGATCAAAAAAGACAACATTTAATGAAAAGTAATGAGTTGAGTTTGTAACAGAAACTAACCCCTTGCTCTAGACCGTCGGTGAGACCGGAGTGATCTCGCCACGTCACGCGCTGATTGTACGGAAGTCGACCTGATCTCTGAGCTTCGAAGTAGAGTAAGCTTTTAGACAATGCTTCGCCGTAGTCGAATGTTCCAACCTCTGTCTCTGAAGAAACACCGATCAAAGACACGGCGGAGGAGATAGTGATGAGAAGAAGAATATGCAATGGCCTGTGTCGGTGAACCTCCCTTGCAGTCATTCTTGTGGAAATACCTCTCTCTCTAGAAGTCTCTGTCTGAAAAAGACTGGAGAGAGAGAGAATGCGATGGAGTATGAACTCTCTCACTAGTCTCTCTCTCTTACTCTGCCCTTCTCAGGGGGTATTTGAAAGGTGTGTGGAGTTGTGGAGGAGAGAGAGATGGCGTGACTTTTGTTTCTTTTTTTTGTTGTTGTTATGGTAACTTTTTTTTTTTGTTAAATAATGAAAATATATTCAACAGTATTGAGATGAGACTTTTGCTTTTTCCACAGAGTGGTAATGGGCTTAATGTGCGTAATTTATGCAGCAAGTTATTGCTTTCCTTGTGCAAATCTCGACGAATTATTATGAGTTCAATGTTTACGAGTCGTATAAACACACTTTTACCAGCAAAAAGTGCATATAAACACTAGTCTATTATTTGTGGTACTACTTTTTTGAAATTCAAAAAACATAGACTATTCTAAGATTTGTAATCAGTTTTCAAAAGTAAATAGTAGTACTATTTCATAATTGTTTAAAAGTATTTTTTTCGAAATATAAGTTGTTTTTATATTTATGGAACTTTTACATTTATTGGATAATGCATAATCAGTTATAAATTTTCATGATTGATTGAACTGTAGTTAATATATATATATCAATTGTATATACATTAATATATGTTATTTTACTAATATCAATTGTATTATTAAAGGGAGGAAATACAATAATATTAACTCATTTAGCGATTTTGTGGAAATTTAAAAAGGTAGAAGGAGAGGAGTCAGTTGTAGAACCAGAAAGTGTAACAGTTAAAGGCTGTAGGACTGGGTGTCTTAGTTAGATTCTTAATCTTTATCTAATTGTAATGATTACAGGTCTCCATGAAACGGTCCAATTAATTAGTAGAGTAATTATTACAGCTTAATTGGGGATCTGTGATACTTAAGAAGATAAATAGATTTTTTTTCAAAAATTGTGACGGAGGATCTTTTAACTTTTCGCCCGTATGGGTATCATTCCAAAACTATTTCATTTATTTCGTAAATTTGATTTTTTAGAAGTTTCAAATGTATATTAGAAAAACTTTAGTGTGCGTTTCCACATGTTACTATTGTTTTTTCAGTGCTACAAACTCACCAGTGTGCTTCACTATACACACTCCCTGGCACTTTGCTAGCTAATGTCAACCGCATTCATCAAATCATGAAACGAAACAAATTTTGTGAAACCGACCAAAACAAAAAGACACATTAATAAATTTTTAATTCTTGATATATTTACACAACTCTAGAAGGTTTGAGTAGTTTTTCACAAACACCACGTTGAGGAACTGCAGCAATAACAAGAATGAAATCATTCACATGACATTGTTTTCAGCTTTCATATCGGAAGTACTATGGAAATTATGTGTATCAACTGTACTATATATTATTTGGGATCCCTATATCTACAAATTTTTTTAAAAATACGAATGGATCTTAAACTTATAATAATGTCAATACATTTTGTCGACAAAATTAATATTAAGGTTTAAGATCGAGCTGGATTCTAAGTATAGTTTCCCCACCAATAATAACAAAACCGAGGACACCTACACGTGTGTTAGTTCCTACATCCATAAATTTCGCAGTAATTCATATTTTCAGAGTTTACTACATTGCAAGATGACCAGTTTGGACGGTATATTTTTTGGACTAGCACCGACATTTTGACGTCGACCCATCATTTGTTAACCTCGAGGCTCGACCGACAACTTGGTCAAAATAATCTGACTTTTTTTTTTGACTTAATGTGACTTAAGCAACCAAAATGTTTGATTAGCGGCATTAAGCATGGAGACGTAAGTTTTTTTTTTTTTTTGTAACTGAAATTGCTATTTTTCTTCCTGATGGAGAGACTTAAGTTTTGATACGTTGTTAACGGGGAACATGTGTTTATTTGTTTAACATTAAACTGATACACAGCACCTGCTGAGAAACATATGCTTGAAATTTGAAGTGGGGAAATTTCTCAGTGACATTTTCAAAAGTTGTAATAATGTGAAAACAAAGCAAGTCACAAGCAGTGGCGATTTTAGAATTTTTACCGTGGTCAAATACTAATACAAGAAAAATGTTAGATAATACAGTACAAACTAAAACAAAATACAATTTGTGGGGGAAGGAGTGTTCACTAATGACTTCAAAATTTTAAGGTGCTAAATAACACCCTATTGGTACATTGTCTGCCATTACTCACTAGTCACAATAGTATAAGGTTTGATTATTTTGAGTTAAACATATCAAAACTTTCGGTTATTAAGAAGTAATTCTGCTTTTGTTTCAGTTACTTTTTCTACGTCGCAAAAAAAAATATTATTTTACCACATTTTTACCCAAAGAATACCATTTTAAAATTTCAGTGCAATTTAATTTAATTTAAATTTAATATGAATTATAAAATACATGGATTTTATAAATAATTGTAGTTATTTCAAAAATTGTTTTTAAAATAAATGTAATGAATAAAAATATAATTATTTTAATTGTTTCATTAATCTATATAAAATGCGTTAAAAATGGAAAAATATTACAGAATATAACAAGACTTGTTTATACGATTGCATAAGCAAATTATTTGCCATTTGGTGTGTGGGTTCGTGCAACGCGCCGGGAGCAATCTTGCTCGATTAACTCCAAATCTACGGAAATTAATAATGCTGTCGTTGCTAGGTCCCCCATTTTCATTCCATCTTCCCAAAAAACTCCAGTATTATCAAATGACTGGGCGCCATGTGTCTCATCTTAGCAAGTTTCGCCAGCACATCACCGACGCCCTCTACCTCCAAGGCTCCAACGAAGCAACACTATTCCACGTACGATCGTATAAAAATACTTTAATACACTAACTAACTAACTTGTTCATTTTACACTTGTTAAACAATGATATCATTTTAATGAATGTAAAACTTATTCAAACAAAAGTTATGGTATATCAAATGCATCTATTGTTTGTTTTCTTAAACAATCAAATAATGAAACTGTAACAACTCGTCCAATGGAACTTAGCTAGCACTGCAACGAATCGATGATAATTCCTCCCATGTGATACAACCTGTTGAAATTCACTCATAGATTTCGGCTCACATATATGTTATTGGTGCGCTTGGCGCTACTCGAACCCAAGACATCACCCTTTAACAACCTCCTCACACGACAAACTGTCACCAAACCTAGGGGTGAATTCGGGCAGGTTGTATCACATGGAAAGAATTAGGGTCGGTGCACTGCACGGCCGGCTGATCTCCGGTTCGACGGGTAAGCCGTTACATAAACTTAATAAACAATGAAAGAAGTGGGCTTGAGCTGATATATCATTTTTCACCGGGTAAGGTTAGCTCATTTGGTGAGTACAATTTTTTTGGGGAGAGGTTGAGTTTTTCTTGTGTGTCTGAGATCGAATATTCGTTTGTACGTTTAAGAGAAGATGTGTTACTGTTTCTGCATATGTACTACTACAAAATACTCCATTTTTTTGGTAAGAACATATGGACCAACGCCAACCAAATACCTGAACTTCATATTAATCACAATAAAATTATAAACTGGTAAAAAACATACTTTATCTGTCAAATTGTGTCTATCTCTTATGCCTTTTTCGGAACTATACTATCGTTCTCTACTTTGATATTCTAAAGTCCCTGCACATTAAAACGTGGAATCTTCAAAGTCCATTCACATTTAAGTCACTCACGAAGTCAAGTCGATTTGTTACCATGGTGATTGGTCGCTTTGATCAAACTTCGGTCTCACTATAAGTCAAATGCTCGAACGAACTTCATCAATTATAATTGATGAAATTCTATAAGTTTATCTTTTCTCTGACCCAAGCTCTTGAATAGTTGGTGACTCGAATTAAAATTATACCCTCCTTTAATAACTGCATAATATTCCCCTTTAAATTAACTAATCAAACCCTAATCTCTTTTAGTTAAGAAACTAGTTAATGTCACCAGACCTGTCAAATCTTTATGTAAAGAGTCTTTGTCCAAAGCAAAGATAAAGAGAAGAAGAACTTTCGTATAGATCGAATCTTTTTTAGACGTTCCAAAATTTTCCTAATCTCCCACCGACGGTCCTACTCCTACCACCTTCACTATCACATGTAACAAACGTGCAGAAACCAATTAACAAAATTGTTATCTTACTACCATTAAGGTGGGACTGGCCCTTTGGTTAAGTCCCAAGGGAAGGATATGTCATATCTTTGTGTAACCCAAGGGAAGGATATGTCATATCTTTGTGTAAGTTTTTTCGTATATAAATAATTATCAGACATGCATTAGTCCACAATCACTTCAGCATTAGAACCGGAACAACTTCAATAAGTCACATGACTGACATTTCTGTCGACAAGATCCATACTCGTGATTTTGAGAAAACCTTAATACACAAATCTCACTTATTGACTCTGGCAGGCTAGCTTATACATTATTATAACCCGCTGAGGTTTTCTTAATTTTTTTAATTCATTGTGGGTTGCGGCCATGTAGATTCCCAACTAGCCTATGATACGATACATGCTTTTTATGTTGTTTCCTAATATTTTAACTTTGTCATGGTCTAGACAAAGTGTTCTTTTTTCTTTCTTTTAAATAAAAAGAACTTAGTAGAACGTGTTTTCTTGTAAAGAATAAGGAAACAACCTTTTACCCATATACCCATATAGTGGAAGCCATAACTGATAAATTTTAGGGTAAATATATCAAATAAAATTTTTGAAAATTTTTTATCATAAAAATAGATCTAAAAAAATGACCAAAATAATTTTTTTAATTATTTTAAAAATTTAATATTTTTTTTATTTTAAACCTTACCTCCAGAACTTCACCATAAATTTAGATTAGTTAATCTAAATAGCATAAATGTATAGTTATACCTATTAATAGAATTTATTTTAGTTATTTTTCTCCTTAAAAACTATTTTGGTGACCAAATTGCTTTTACATCTATCCTAGTGTATTCTTCTAAATTTTAACATATTAGTTTATGTATCATAATGCAAATGATTTTTAGTATAATATAAAAATAAGATCAGTTCAATTTATTATTCCTTACATTTTCATAATAAATTATTTGACAAATAAAAAACATTTTTATTTTATTTTTATTTGTGTTTTTTTGCACTATTTTATTCACAAAAATGAATAAAATTTTATTTCTACAAAACTTAAAAATAATTAGCAACCAAAACTATAAAAATACTATAGTTTGCGTTCATGCTTGTGTTGTTTTGACAATTTTTTTTGGCTTGTGCGACATTTTCAAATTTCAAACGAAGAAACAATGTTTATTTACTTGATACCGTTTTACATATTTCTCTTTGCTTCATTTTGCTAATGTTGTCCGTCTCTCAAATATTGTTTGCATCGAGTTTTGTGGTTCTTGCTTTATGGGCCATGTTAAACCAACACATGGGCTAAGACCATTATTATTTTGAAGCCATTTATAAGTTTCGCCTGCTGCGTTCAAAATGATTTATATATTTTTTCAGCAAAAAGTTTTTGAATATTTTAAATTTTGTTTAATTTTTTTCTTTCCCACAAGAAATCATCACCGGAAAGCTAGTGGAGAAATGTCGATGGGAAGCGACTCGACATGGGTGGGGAAGAAACCGATCCGGCGCATCGGCGGATTATCCGATGCTCTCTCCATCGCCACCGATCTCGGTTACGCCGTCGCTCCTCCTCCCTCTCAGGTAACTTCACCAACCGCTTCTCCGATTCAGTAGCTCTTAAGGTAAATCTCACCAGCATCGGAATTAGCTTTCACATTAATCCGATTAGCTCTGAGTAGTATCTACTCTAGATGTTTCTATTAGATTATCATGGATGTGTAATTGATAGTGTTTGCGAATCGTTATATGATCTGTGTCAGTGAGCTACATTTGTGATCATTCATATTCATTATGATTATTGAATCGATCTGTAGGAAGAGTTACAAAGCTTGGCGTCTTCAAACGGTGAAGGAGGTGATGATTTGATAAGGGTTTTGAGAGAGTTATCTTCTGTTCAAAGGAAAATTGCAGATTTGCAGGTCGAGCTTCAAGGGAGGAAGGTACCTTTCTTTTAGGTGTTGCTTCTTTTTCTTGCAAAGTGAAAAGGATGAAGTCTGAATTGCCTGAGACTGAGAGTCGCATGATAAATTTGTAACAGGGTTTGATCAATGCTTTTGTATCTAACGTCTTTGTTGGTGGGTTTTAGGATGATAAAAACGTGGCTCATTTGACTCATGTGAGTGAAATGCAAAAGAAAATCGAGACTCTGTCAAGGATTACTCAAATATTGAAAGACGTTATACAAAATAAGGTACATAATTTCTTCGTTTACCTCTAGAAATCTTCTCTGTTTTAATGGAAAAAGAGTCTACCATGGCTCCAGTTCATTCATCTCTTTCGTTCGCATTTAAGTGATGAATCTTTTAGTCAATACCCACTTTATCGTTCTGAAAAATTGAGAAATTGGAGTTCTGGGCAAACATTAGATTCTTTGGAAGTCCTAAGAAGGTTTTGTCATTTCATCCATTTTTCCACTTCTAGTTGAAGTCTCTTACATCATTTGTCTATTTACATGGCAGGATCGCATCATCGCTCGTCTCCAACAACCGTATTCACTAGATTGCATTCCAGTTGAAGCAGAATATCAGGTGAGTCATGTCATTTGATACTATTTGCTACTTTGAGGACCAACTAAACCATTTTGCTCTAACTATCCCGAACTTTATTTATATCTCGAGTTGCACAACTGGAAAATTAAAATGCTTTGCCTGTTAATAGCTTTGTTCTACATTGTTTTACAGAAACAATTTTCAGAGTTGCTAATGAGAGCTGCCAGTGATTATGGCGCCTTAACAGCATCAGTTTCTGATTTTCAGTGGAGCCAAAACTTTAAAGAACCTCCTTCGGTCTGGGGGGTATGGCTTTTATCTCTTTTACATGCAGCTTCTTTATTTCCATTACATCGTTTCAGACATAAATCCTCATGATTTAGTTGCAATAATTTGTTGCACTCGTCAGTTAGAATCTAATACATTGTTCATAGTTTAAGAGGAAAACTCTGTACTGAGTCACACTACACCATGCTATTCAGTAAACTTTATATATAATTCATAGAATACATTGCAGAAGGGTTCTTTCTGCAACCTAGTATCATAGACCAATCGTGCCAGGGCATCAAAATAAGATTTCTCTGTTATTAATCTCTTTACGTCAAGAGAGAGATTGTCAATTTATGGAATGTTTGATGGTTGGTTCATAATGTTTCATTTTGATCTCAACCTCTTCACAATTTTCCTCCCAGGAAATGCTACGTCCAATACCTGTGGCACTATCGTCATGCACGAGATTCTTTGAGGCGATGTCTGCGATGAGAGAATCATTTGCGACTCTTCAAGACCTTAGAGTGGGTAACTCTGCAGCTTCTTTACCAACAACCCCAGGAGGTGACGAATTGTCACAAAGAGACTCAGATTGTTTGACTCCAACTCAGGGGGTAACAGGTTCAAGCTTCGACGACTTAGCTGTTCAGACCACAAGGAGACAAATACATGATTAAAATGAAGCAGAAGAAGAAGATGGTAATGACTATGAGAACGTTCAAGCTGACCGGAGACTATCTTGGTCTGCAATCGAAGGACACATCTTACATTTCTTAATGTGTAACTCACAGCTATTATTATCAGATGAATATGTTTTCCTCTCTAACCGTTTATATGAAAAACATGGTTTACGCAGCTAACATGGATTACTTGCTTTTCCTTTTACCACCTCCTTTCTTCCCTTTATTCTTTCTATTTTTCTTGATGTCTCCTCCTCCACCTCCTAGTTCTCCTTTCATGCCTTTGGACTTGTTCTTGTTATCTCCGTCATTAGTTACTGAAGAACCAGAACGTAGTAAACCCTTAACATCAAGAACACCACCTCTGAAAATTCCCAAAAGTTGATTTAAAGAGACTCACCTCTGGCTTAGCTTCTTATCAGCGGGTTTCGAGACTTGGCTTCCTAATGAGTCCTAGGGTGAGATTATCTATAAACTTAAACCTGCTCCAACATCTTCTCTTCTCTTTCTTTCTGTTTCTTCATCTGTACTCACGCTACGCTGAGGGGTAGCCTCTGTTTCTTTTGAGTCTACGATAACAACAAAAGAAAAGGATTAGCTCTATCGTAAAAATTGTAACTTTGAGAAGTACAAATCATGATCAAACCTTTCCACCAAGTTGAGTGACATTCTGATTCTCCAATGCTTTATTATCCTTCCATGTCCTATGCGAGCTAGCTTTTTAAAACATTTAAAAGATCAGGCAGGTAAGGAGAACATAAGACTTTGCATCATCATGCCTGAGTGCTAAGCTTGTCAATGTCTGAGTCTAAAGTAAAAGAAAAACATAATGCAGAGGATCTTAGAAAACATATCCAAGCCTTCACAAGTGAGAAGAGATAGAGAGAGTGGTACGAAAGAGCTGAACATCTTTCATGCAACGCACGTCCTTTAAGTTTTTAGATTATAAATACTTTTCTCCGGCTACATTAAACAAATCGCGGGGATAGCTCAGTTGGGAGAGCGTCAGACTGAAGATCTGAAGGTCGCGTGTTCGATCCACGCTCACCGCATCAATCTTTTTATTCACCGCTCAGTTGGGCCTGGGCTACATGTTCACATGGCCTACTTGTAGATGAACTCTGAAAATACCATTTTGGGCTCAAATAAATCAAAACTAATGTGTTTTTGCATCTTCAAACCATTGTGAAGGCCTTACTAAATTTGTCTGTTTATAATATTAAATGTACAAATTGTAAATGTTAATTTCATATAATTAAACTTCAATAAATCAACTAGGGTCTAGTGCTAGACCAAAATAAAATGCAAAGCTCAATTACAGTTGATATGGTTGTCATAGGAATATATAAAAAAATTGAAGTATTCCTTCGATAGATATATAAATTACTTTTAGTGAAGAACCCTAATATGGTAACTTTTACGTATAGGATCGATTTTAAATCTTAAGTCATATAGAATACTCGTAGAAGACAAAACCCGAACCACATCATATTTAAAATGTAAGAAACCACCATTTTAAAATGAATTCAGAACCAATTCATTCAAGGCTAGCTAGATCAGATGGGATCAGTCCGATATATTTACATAAGACCACTTTTTTTGTCTTTTGGCTAAATAACAGCACTGTCAAGTCTTAAACTATTCCAAGTAAGCTTATCTGAAAATTTATTGCATGAAATCAAATAAGTAGTTGAATATTGGTTGATATCCATCTCAAAGCTCACGCCGAGCAACAACACTTTGTTTGTTTATATAGTACGAGTACAATGCATGTGAGCTTCGCAATAATGCATTAATAGTTTATTGAGAAACAAGAGCACTTGCATAATTGCATCGGTTTCTCAATTATTACGTAGAGCTCCCATGTAGATAGATAGATACTTGAGAAACCAGAGTCGATCACATACGTCCAAATTTTGTTTTGTTAGTGTCCCAAAACGACTGTTGGTTATTTGGGTTGTAACTCAAAAAATTGTAAATTATTTATTTGGATATTGATTTAATTACACACAAAATCGTTTTTTAAAGAGTATTTTGATTATATTCCAAATTTTTGGCTTACACGAAATCTTTTTGTAAGATAGGACAATTAAAATTTTATTTTTGTTTTATGCTAAAATACAAGAAAAATAAAAAGAGTTTTTAATGCTTATATGTGTTCTTCAAAATTCTTGATAATCTTTGAACAATGAATATTTTTCTTTCTAACTACTAGTTTTGATTTTTTTTATCTTATTTCTCAATGTCTACATCACCTTATATAATAGAGAGCGAAGAGTTGCAACCAATAGTTGCAATGGTTAAACCAATAATTGCTAAAGTTAATGAAGAGTTGCAATGTTTAACAAAGAGTTACAATGGTTAATTACCAAGGGGTGCAAACATCAATATGGTTATTAACAAAATGTTGCCAATCATTAATAGTTGCAATTGTTCATATAAACAGTTGCAATAGTTCATATAAAAATTTGCACATTTTCACTTAAATATTAAAGTTTTGCATCTTTTCATTAAATTGGTAATCACAAGTTTCATACATTAATAGATTATTTGTTTTTAATAGTCACTTTTTGTTTGGTCTTTCTATATTTCGTATTAGTTTTAGCTATTTTCCAACTCCACACAAGGGGTTGCTTGTTTGTGTATATATATCCACTATCTGTTGGTTGGTAATATATAAAGTCTGCATCATTTCACTTAAATATATAACATTCTCACGCGTCCAAAGAGCAAAGTGCAGTCCTTCATAACACCAAATCCAAAACAAATTTAGTTTTCCTTTTTGGTTTCAATTTTCTTTTTTTTTTTGTTTTCTGTATTAAAAAGTTTCATTTCTTCTGTTAGAAATTATTTAAGAAACCCAGATACTGGAAAAGCATATGTACTTGCTTGAATATAAGGAAACTAGTTTGCGTACAATAGGAAGGATAATGTTACTGTTTTAAACTAACTGGTCTCCAAAAAGTGTCAAACACCATGCATGCATTAGTGTTAATAGTAAATTCCTTGGCTAAATTGTTCATTATACCATTTGATTTGCTAATTCGTTTCAGGGTACGTGTCTAAAAGTGAATTCGCTATATGATCATACTAATGTTTTTATTTGATCAAAATACACGGCACTTATCCATTAAAATTAAGTATAAATACGCAAAAATGATATTTTAAACATATGGTAGTAATAGCAATATAGCATACGTTAAGCATGGTATATGTAGAACATTTTGTTAACGTGCAAAAAATAACACAATAGCTATGATAAATACAGTTAGAATTCATGCAATATTGGGTCAAATAGTGTGATGTTTCTGTTAAGAAAATAATAGTTCAACCGTCTCGTCAAAGCCGGTCGAGTTTTAAAGACTAGAAAAAAATATGGCTACTTTTAAAGGAAAAAAATATGGCTACTTTTAAAGGAAAAAAATAGATAAAAATAATGGAAAATAACAGATAAAAAACAGAATAAAAATAACGGTCGCAAGCGGGTGTTTCAGCTGCTTCACCCAAGGCCCGGCCCTGGCCGGCTGGCCCTCGTCAAGTTTCTCAAAAGCATATGCCATTTGCTAGGTTCCATCTCAGTAACGATCATCTTCCTATTTTACTTTTTTTTTCTTCTCAATTTACTATTTTCCCCAAAAATGAGAAAAGCATATGCCATATGCTAGATTCCGTCTCAGTAAAGATCCATTTTCCTATTCTACTTTTTCTTTTCAATTTACTATTTCCCCCAAAAATGAGACAATTAATTTTCTCATGTTTCAAGTATTTATTTATTTTTAGTATATACATGTTCAATTGAACGAATTAATAGTTATGTTCTTTACGTTTTCGCTGCACTGGTGTCAAGCAGCTATAATTTAAACGTCAAGAACTGATAAATATAACAATAGAGAATTAAAAAGAGGTCGCGGCGATTATTTTACGAAGTGTTGTTGATGATGTTAGTGACGTTAAATAATTCAGCGTTCATCAGAATTGCTTTTGTAGTCTAATTCGGGTGCAGCTGCCATTTATTCTCCATATTCTTAATTCTCAAAAAATTTACAATTGGATATTATTTTGAATACTTGAGGCTGATCTTGTGATCCTTTACCAAACAACGCTGTTACTCCCTCCGTTCTTTTTACGGAGATTAATTTTAATAGATTATTATATTCCTATTTAATATATAATTAATTAAATGAAAATAATTTAAATAAAAATTTATTGGTTATTCAAAAGAGTAAAATTTAAATGTATAAATTTACATTGAGATTATAGAATAACATTTTTTCTGAAACAAAATTTAAAATTTAAAATGACACTTATTATGAAACAGAGATAGTATTATTTACCGACATCTTTTTTGAATCAATATCTACGGACGACTTAATGTATCTATGTATATCCACAAGCGATGAATATTCGTGTACGTCACAACATAAATGACGCAGATACGTTCTTCAAGAAATACATTGCCCTTAAATATATAGGCTACTTAAATGTCATTCATTATCTCCTTTCCCATGCGTCAATTCTTAGTTCTCAACACCTAATTTCATGTCATTATTTCTTCATTTAAATTTCCAATATATTACTATCATTTGATAATATAATCCTGAAAATATAGATCTTGAGACTCAACAGCCATAGTTAGTCTTTTTCACATTTAATTAATTTTCGATTTAGTAATCATTTAAAAATATATAATCACGAAAATCATGAGATTCAACACCGATAGTTAATATTTCCTTTTCCACTTAATTCTAAATTAATATAAAACATTCCATTATTTGTTTGACCAAAAAAGAGATCTGGCTAAATTTGTGAGAAATCAAATCTTAACGGACCTTTATATAATTTCTAAGAAAATAAAAACTAACACGCGCTAGCCACGGAAGGACCTTATCCACGCGTTGATTTATTTATAATAATTCCCATAAGCTTTTGGCTCTCTCCAGACATGATCAATGTGCTCCGGTGCGGTGCGCCACAAAACTATAACACGCAAACCTCCTTCTTATCTCCGTCTTCCTCGGCTATCAATTTTACCATTTTACCCTTCTCCTCCCATTCCAAGTAAAACCCAAATTCTCTCTTCTCCTCCTCACAAATTCACATTCTGTATTTGCTGATCATCTCCCTGATAATTTTTTTTTTTTTTTTTTTAATTTCTTGGCGATTGTCGCTACATTCATGGTGGTTTGGACTTCTCCGGTTGCTATTTTTAGCCGGCTGGCGAAATTGATTCGATTCTATTCAAATTGACTCTCTTTATTTCAGTGATTTTGAGGTCAATTTGAGAGATTAGAGTGCAACCGACGGTGTTAATGATGGGGAATGGTGAAGAAACAAAATGTGTTTTCCCCTTGACGAGTCTCCAGATCGGGTAACTTTCTTCCGCCCTTTGATCACATTCTTCTCGAAGTTTTTGTAAAACTTTAGATCAATGATTGATTCTCTGCAGCTTTATGTCTATGAACATAAGACTTTAGATGTTTGTTTTACAAGGACAATATAAGTTTCTCTCTAAAAAAAAAAAAAAAAAAAAAGTTTCTCTGTTCTGTGTTGCTTTTGTTTTCATTATAATTTACTATTACAAGTCTTGTTTCAGCCACTGTTGTTTTCAAGGACAATATTTGTTTTGTTTTTTTTGACAATTTATGTTAAAGTTATTGTCTTTTTTTTCTTTTTCATATCTTGTTTAAATTGAATTTAATGCCTGTACAATTCTGAATTTTTGATACCTGGCTTTTATATTCCTTTTCTGAGTTTTGAAGTAGTATCAATTCTTGGTGTTATTGTCTTAAACATCTCCCTGTGAAGTTGATTGTAGTTGAAGCACTTTGCTCCCAGCAACTCTCTTGTTTCGTTATATTCTTGTTGTGTTTTGTTGTGTTGCCTTCTTTGTTTCTCATCACCGAAGCTCTTAACCTCATCATAGTTACTTGTTTGTTTCATAGACTAAGCTATATATCGTCACTATCTTATTTGCCTGTTGTTCTCTGCTTATCTGGTTAAGCTTTTTTTTTTTTTTTTTTTTTTGGTTTCAGAGACATGCAATCATATATTTCTGACCTCAGCATATTCCTGGGAAATAAAAGTAAAAAGATGTACATATTCGTGGACAACCAGCCATGGTCTAATCCTGGCACTCGATCTGCTTACTTATGGCAGATAGTGGTTACAAATGTTGTAACAAGATGCCTCAATTACCTTTCTCTTTGGTTGAAAGATATGATGAAGTGACCCATCTATCTTTGTTTGCAGTATAGACGCTCCCCTTTTGCAAACAAAGGTCGAGAGGAGAAGAAAAAGCAGAAGCAGGAGGATGAGGATGCAGAGGAGGAGAAGAAGCTTAAAGAGACGTGTTCCGATCCCAACAATAAGAAAACAGATAATATTAAGAAATGGTTCTCCTTGATCGATGCCACAAAGTTTTCTAATAAGAAACTACCTGCAAAGAAACTGCACGAGACCTTTTATGGTTTCATTGTGTTTGAAATTGAATGGGCCAATGTGAGGGGTATCAGTTACTTGAATGAGCTACAGGTACCCCTCCTTGCAGTTCTCCATTGTTTTGGTCTGAGAGACATTTTATGTTTTTATATGTTTTTGCAGACAGACACTTCTCTTGCTATAGAAGCTAAGTTGATGCGACGGTGGGAGTTTGAGAGTATCGATCAAGCTGTAACAAATATGTCTCAGTGGTTCTCTGGATCAAAATTTGAACGGTCTTACTTGAGGGAGTATCTTGATACAACTAAAGGTATTGTAACGTTTTCAGGAGAGGTTTTTCATGACGCTTCAACAGATTTCTCAAAAACTTCTCCTGTTGATGATGAAGACAACCTCAGTATTGAAACTGACTCTCCTTGCTGTTCAAGAAGTGTCTTTGGCGTTGACCATTCTATTGCAGATTATGATGAAAACGAGCCTCACACACCGCCTCTCACTGGACCATACAAGAGAAGAAGAGTACGTAAGGAAATATCAAAAGAGAACTCGTTTGACCACTGGGAAAGTCACGTTCCTGATGGTGAGAACATCATTGAAGCAACACAGTATAAAGATGCCCTAGTTCTTGTTAGGTGTGGTGACCGTGACCTGCCTTTCAAATTGCGAGAGGTTATAATGTCTGACATACGTTTGCTTACTTTACTTGAAGCTGGTCTCCCTTCTTGGGTCTTGTTTCTACAGTCTTATCCCTGCTTGTGCCATCTTTATCGACCATGGATGTGTCTTCTCGCCAGAGCACTATATGTGATGATATCGATCATCACCGTTGTGATTGGCTTCTATGACCTGTACAAAAACGTCCCTGTTCTTAAAGCTACTGCATCTCGTCTCTGCGGACCATTGTTTGATTGGGTTGAAACATGGGACATGGTGTCAAGGATAAAGTACTTGGGAACGATGTTGTTTCTACACAATGTTCAAAAAGCTGTCAGGTGGGGTCTGACAATGGCACGTGGTATGCAGTCGTTTGTCTCTTTACTCGTAATGCCTCTGGTTAATCCTCTTTTAGAGGTTCTTGGTTTGCTCCTCCCGTTATGGAACTCGCTTGCGGAAACAGTGTTGAGCTTGGTCTCAGTGGTTTGGATAGTGATTGAGTCTGGTTGCAATCTCGTCGGTGATGTGGTGGACGTGGTGCTTTTGCCTATTTGGTTGATCGTATCAGTAGTGTGTAACGTCAGTAAGTGAAACAACCATTGGTTCTAGCATCACGTTTCTGATCTTTAAGCACCTAATCACAGTCCTGATCTTGTCTTTTCCTCAATGCTTTGCAGTAAACACTGTTTTGCTGCCTTTGTTTTGGATCTTGTGGGAAGTGTTATATGCACCGATCAGAGTGGTGGTTGCATTGGCCAACGGCTTAGCTTTATCCTCCTCATACATATTCGATGTTCTCGGAGACTTGTGGCGGTACATGAGCAGCCTAGTGCAGTTTGCATCTGATTCTCAAACAGCTGTAAAGACTTATGAAGTCTCCATGTGGCGTACACTTTGGAACGACCTGTTTTCTCATGTCAGTAAACAATGCCAAGTACAATAAAGAGAATCTAAATCCTTACGACTACTAAATGTGTTTTGTCTGGATTCAAAACTTTCAGGTTTTCCGTGCTGTCAGGAGTATATTAAACGGATTTGTAGTCTTCTTTGCTGCATGTAACAAACATCGGCTTAGGTAAAGTAGTTTCTTACACGCACACACACACACACTACACTTTGCCATGTCACCAGTTTATGACATCTATAATTGTGTGCTTAATATGGTTTTGAATTTGCAGTATATATAACCACATTCAAGACTTTATCAAGAGACTACGTGGACGAACCTCGAGAGCAGACTCAGAACGTGGCAGGTCTGCTAAGAACCATCAACGTACAGTAAGTTTTCTTTCCATGCTTTCTTTTTATCGAGATTCATTTTGGCTTATCTGCGTTTCTTACGCCGGTTTTGATTACTTGGGCAGGGAGATGATACGAGAAGGAAGTTGCACCTTGCATAGAAGTGGAAAACCAGAGTCTTAATTCGTTTTTTTACACGGAAATAATAGGTTAACAGTGTATATAGATAGGTTTTACTTACACACTTGCATATGTTTTTGTCGCCAGAAAACATGAGTGTCCAAAATCAGCCAAAGGATGATGTATATACTAACTGTAAAGGAAAGAAAAGAAACATTGATCACTCTTCTTGCAAATCTCCTAGTTGTATATATTTAAAAAAAAAAAAGCATTTGAAGACCTTTAGGTCTTTCCATGGGTATGGGATACCTCATATATACAAAAAAAAAAAAAAAAAAAAAAAAAAAAAAAAAACTCGCATGTTACTCATCAAATAGAGATGTTTAATCGTTCATACTGTCTTGTGATTTTGAGAGTCATAAATATTTCAAGTAAATTTTTTTAACTTTTTATAATTGGAAAACCATAAATTTTATGTACATTAAGTTCAGTAAAACTTGGGGGTCACCTTTTTCGGATAGCCCCCTGCCATAAAATATAAGTATCTATAATTATATTTATCTAGCTGAATGCTTACACTGAGTACATATCAATACATTACATTAAATTATCAGGTTACAAAAGAATCAAAAGAGAAGGAATCTATTCTTTCTTCTTCCAATTATTATAGTTATTGACTGAATAAGGAGAAAAGAGAAACAAAGACAAAAACAAGAAGAAGAATGTTGATGATATATTCCTCCTCTTACTCAATGATTGCTCTCCTCCTTTTGTTTATTCGACTATATATATGAATAAATACGAAAAAGGCTCAAGGGACTGACATATTTGATTGATCAATCAAACCTAAAGGACGTTGTTGTTTGCTGCTGATGCTTCTACTTAGCTACTGGAGCAAGAGAAAGACATTGGTATCTGCTTGAAGCTCGAAACATCGAACAACTCCATGAACCTTTGATCTGAAACTCTAGCTTTAGCCGCTGCAAATCGCTGGTACTCATCGAATATCGATGTCAAACACCATTTCTGAAGCTTCCTCATGCACCCAACAAGACACCCTGTCCTATGCTGCAATATCAATTATCATAAACCAATGTTTTGAGTCAAAACAGATCTACTAGTCTCCAAGGAGATATATATTTATAGCTTGCTTTTCAACATTTTACATACCTTTCCTCGGTTGCAATGGATCAGAAGTGGATGGTTCTTCTCGTCTGAAAATTAAAAATAAGATGAAACAATGTTTAGATATAAATTATAATATGAAACATGTTTTTTTACTTGAAGTATATCTTTTAGGGCTTTTTATGATGCGTACCGAGAAGGACTTTAAGTGCTTCACGGATTTTATGATCTGGGATATTTACAAATGGCTCCTGCAAAAAGTTGAGGAAAATATATATCACACTATCAGCTCCCTAGCAAGTCATTAGTCTAATAAGCAAAGCTTTACGTACACACAAGCCATAGTATTATCCAAATTATAATGAAACAGTCAGCTATATTCTTTCTTCTAGACATAAAACGATCAGAATGCAGGACTGGTTTGGCCATTCCATAGAGCAGTACTGTAAATGAGCTGTGGAGTAATATGTTAAAAGTTAGGCACACCCAAAGATACGCATTAGATCATAGAGGGTCCATCAAAAGCAGCCAATTATGAAAACGACAATGATTTCCTATGAAGACTAGCTAGAGAGTTGTCACGCCCAACATAAGAAATTTAAGCCAATAAGAAGTTTTAAACAAGGGAGACGCAACAAACAAAAATTCTAGTCACATTACACTAACAATATGAGAAAAGCCACTTTTACCTAATGTTTTAATTGATAAACAAAAGGCTGTTTTGTGGGAGAGAGAGAGAACCATCACTACCACAACAGCATACTGGCACAAGTATATTTACTTTTAGTCTATAAAGATGACCTAGATAAGATAAAACTAGCCGCCCCATCACAAGTTTGTTTCAAGAAAGTAACATGTTTGATTGGCTTCTTACATGCATGCTGTCGAAATGTAAAAAATGTTATGACAAAGCAACCTAGTTAACGACTCTACCCTCAATTGTTTTATTACTACTTCCCTTACCAACAGTTCCTTGAAACAAGAAGTTATTTTACCCAAAGATAAGCAACATAAACCATAGAGAGTACATCAACCTCAGGTAGGTCAGGTAGGTATTAAATAAAACTGAACCATCTATCATTTTCACACTTTCAACTTTGTTTAGATACATACCTACCATCAGTTGACAAGTGGATAATTTAACCATTAACACATTTTCAACAAGTCACTTCCTCCTAGTTTTCACAACTAAAACCAAAAAGCCTGAGGCATATTATCTACTTCAACTACAACTTGTGCTGCCCCAACAAACACTTTTTTCCTTCTCAAGATTACATAAAGATACAAATTCATGCGTGCAAAGTGACCACAGTATACATAGAAACATACAAAGGAAAGTGAACACTTTCGAGTAGTGGATCTCTGACAACATATGTATTAAGCAGCTCAGCATTTCTTTGACGCTGCCCATTATCTAATTTTATATTTTATACAATCCAAGGACCAAGTGGTGGTGGTATAAGTTGATGAATACAAGAAGACACAAACAGTGGGACCATGAAGTAAATGGTAACGAACGGAGCCAAGAAAGCATCCTTGAGAAAAAAAGCATTAAAGAATGGTGTGCGCTTTTCTTGGAAGGTCATATATAAAAAATATGGCTTAGAATAATCTCTAAAATGGGTCAATCAAAGTCCAAGACAAAAATCCACACATGAAACGCCATCATAAGTAACATGAGTCATGACCACTCTGAAGTAATAATCATACTAAGTGATCAGACAAGTAGGCTTAAAGAACAGTTAAGCAGCATTAAGCAATTCAGATTGTGATTAGAAATCATATTCCATATATATAGTATTCAGATTAATACCGAAGTTTTAGAATTTCCATTTGTATAGGGACCCTCTTTCTGATCCTTAGAGTTCCAAAGTTGCAACCAAACCTCATTCTCTAATCCTGGGAGACACTGCACATTTTTCAAAGATATGATTTTTCATTTCCTCTATAATATTTAGGGTTTATACAACAATTCAAAGTCGCCAAACTTAGAGTGACACAAAGCAAGACAATGATCAAGCAAATATAAATGGACATTTAGTACCAAGAAAATGCCAGTTTAATTAAAATAAAATTAAAAGCAAAAAGGAGACACAAACCTTGTAGCCTTTAATGCCAAACTGAAAAAGCTTAATTCCATTAGATTTGAGGAACTGCATGTTCTTCTCCGGATACTCCTCTGGACACAAAGATCTTCCACACAAACAAGAAAAAAAAAGACAAAACCTAAAAATCAACAGTTCCAATGTCATCTATATACATGGAAGATACACTCAACTTAATCTAAATGCTTACATGATTGAGCAAAGACCAAGAGTCTTGAGGAATGAGAAGTTAGCCTCGTCTGGGAATCCAGACCGGAATATACCGTTATCTACCATCGCGAAGTTCAAAGGAGGAATCAGGTTAAGTTCGGCGCCGGCGGAAACCTCTACCAATGGTGTAGCACAAGCAGCAGGCGACGGAGATACGTTGCTCTCGCTTCCATCTTCTTCTTCCTCATCCTCTGCCTTGATAAACTTGTTCATCGTCTTCTCAATCAGTTTCATCCTCACAAAAGAGTTCTTGATCGGAGACTAATCAATTCTCTCAAAAGTGTTTGAATCCAAAAGGAAAGAAAGAAGAAGCTCAAGATCTCTCTCTTGGTCTTGTCTTTGTGCTTTCTAGGTTGATTGGTTTATGAAGAAGTAATAGAGATGGTCGTTATGAGTCGACGACCTTGTTGCTTTATATAGACACGCGGCCATTGTAGAGAGAGAAACTTAAGTTGTCACTTTGTGACTTTTTAGAGAGATTAGTAAACTAAAAGAAATAATCCATCTCTTTCAAAATAATGTAAGTATTAAAGATATATTTTTATAATATATTGAATTTTGACTATTAATACATTATTTTGGTGATTAAATTTTTCTCATAATATTTAACCAATATAATTTCAAAATACAATTTTTTTTTAAAAAGTACATTTTACCATTAATAATGCATTGTAAATGTAATATATATATATATATATCTATATATATATTTGAAACATTTTTTCTAAAATTTAGATCTTTTCGAAACGAATAGAATATTACAAGAAATAATGAATGAGACTTACATTTTTGAGTTAATTAACATTACTTTTTCAAGTGAAAGGTGTTATAAGTATATATAGTAAAAAAATCATTTTTATTTTGAAATAGATAGTATTAAGTATTAGGTTTCCAGTAATCGGATCATATTCAAGTCGTTTCATGTTGGTATGGGTTCTTCAGATCTATATATTAGTAATTTTTTGTTCAGTTTTGACGGATCCAAAGCGATTAAGATCGTAAATTTAATTACTTACAAAATATCTATAATATTTGTATAATTAGTGAATTCAAATCATGTAAGGTCAGTATTTTGAACCCAGAAATAATTGAAGTATCCAAATTGTATTCAAATGTTTAAGAAAATATTTGAAAGTTCAAATATATCCAAAAATACTTGAAATAACTAAAAAATTATCTGAAAAAAATAAAATATTTTGTTAAGAATTCAAATTTACCCAAAACCTAGAACTATATACATGAAAATTTAGAAAGTATATATATACCAAAATTATACCAAAAATATTTGATGTATTAAATATATACAAAATTTTAAGTGATTCAAATATTTAATCGGGTCGCGGAAATGACCGAGATCTGAACTGAACCGCGGATCCAACAAAAATACCCAATTTTGGTCTGGATCGGAACCAAACCTTTGTTTTTGCCTCCATGTCAAGTTTTCAGAGCTATGTAAAATGGCCAGACTTAGATAATATAATAAAATCGTTTATAAGTTAAGTTGAATTTTTGTGTGCCTATTTTAATAAATGGTATTTTATTACTACGCATTAAATTGCTGACAGTAACATATATATTTACATATACCGTCAATCTTTGACAAAAGAAAACGTATACAGCCATTAGAATATTAATTGCGCATAAAATTTTTTAAAAGGATGTTGTGGTCATGTTTCGTGGACGTATCTAGGTCAGTTCTATTAGGACCCGACCTGATCATGTCAGTATTTTATTGCTTCTTATCAATCTGTGTGCGAGCTTCCTCGATGTATAATAGGATACCTCCTGCTCGTTAAATTTATAGTAACACTAGACGGTATTTACTTTCTTTTGTATGATTCAAAAATATAGGTTTGATTGGTATGCCATATTCCGGTAAAGACTAAAAAGTAAAGATGTATCATTTTGTTTTATACAACAGAAAGAATTAACTAGAGCACCGAAAGCAATATTACTATTATTTTATACCGTTATTTCTAATCAAACTTTTTCTTATTTTTATTTATTTCTTAGCGCTAATTTATCCTTTAATTTATGTATAGATCCGTTTGAGCAAAAAAACAATTATGTATATAACCGTGGTAAGATACTAAATAAGGATATCTACATATATTCTGTTAATTTTGAATCTATAGTTATATATGGTATCAGCTGTATGTTTTATCAAATGTATAGCTGTCACTTCTTCAACTATCATATACTATGTCTTAGTATATTCTTTTACATAAAATAATTATGATATATTAATGACTTTTGATTCATTTACTTTTACATTTGCAAATTACAATCGTCTCAAGTTATAGCTTAAATCTGCAAAGATTTTAGTAGCCAGTTTACTATTATAAGATATTTATCAATGTTATGCTATTTGTTAAACATCCTTGATGACTTTTCATGTTATATCAGTATTATTACCTCTAGTAATGTGTGTGTAGGATAGAAAGAATCATTTAAGGTATGTAAATTACTAGAAACTGAGTTACTGTAATAACAAAGGCTGAGAATAAAGAATGTGCTCTTACTATTTTTAGTAGTTCATGTACTGAGCCGGTCACGAACCAAAGCCAATGAAGCATGGACTTTCTGCTTGCATTGTATTAAATTTATTATCGGCCACAATTTTTTAAAAAGCTAGTTTTAGTTCGGTGGTTTAATGTATCTATCTTTTACAAGAAGAATATGATTCACGGCTGCCCAGTCACATAATTTTTTTGGCTTGTAACCTCAACAAACCAAGGACCGGCTCTGTTCATGTAGATCGTAAAGCAACAAATACATATATAAAATGTTGAGAACTATCATGAGCTCTGAATCAAAAAGTTAGTGCTCAAAAGAGTTTGTGTAGATGCATATTAATTCACAACATAAGGAAAAGAAGTATATTATTCACAACATAAATGGAAATAAGGCCCGTGTCAAAAAGAAATAAAGCTGAACTAAAGCCAAAATATAATAATTAGAGAATCTTTTGTTACTTAACAAGTGAATTTGACCCTTGTTAGCTAATGAAATGTTAACTAAAAATAAATATAGTTTACCAGTGATGGGGAGAGGAAATTATTTTAAATTTACAGAACTAAAACTTGTTATATTTAGAAGATCCAATTAGAGACAAATATTAAATTTTGTTATATTTAGAAGACCCAGTTAAAGACAAATAGTGTTAGGCAATTCGTTCCATTCTAAAAATAAACACATTAACATTAAAAAATGGAACAGAAATAATTGAGGGGAAATTGGAAAGGCACATTCTGTGGAATATTCTTCAGATTTGGAAAAGGTTATTGCCCCCGAGCTGAGCTGGGCTCCACATACGGTAAAGAGCTCACCGTGCAGAATCTACAGTAAAACCCTAATTTTTTATTTACTATTTTGTTATAATTATTACTTCCTCCGTTTTATATTGTAAGTAATTTTATCAAAAAATATTTGTTTCATAATATAATTAGTTTTCATATTTCAATATATTTTTTATATTTATTGGATAATGTGTGACCAATTAAATAATGTTAGGTTTTTTATAATTGTTTACATTTATTGATTTAATGTTATTTTTTAAAAATCAACAACTTTTTTAATAGTAGTTTTTTTATCTAAAACTACTTACAATATTAAACGAAAAAAGTATTATTATTATTTTATTTTGTCAGCTATTTTTATTATTTTAAAAATATCTAACCTATTAAAGGACTTAAATTAATCTTACAAGATAGATATAGTCTACTGATAAATTTTCTTTTTGAATATTCAAATAAGATATAAAGCATGGTTCCATATATGTATAACCATAAGATAAAGTGTAATGAAATATTTTTGAGCTCATATTACTTAACTCTTCAAATTATGCCTAGACCACCAATTGTGGTTATTTGCTATAAATATTTTTTTATTAATTGATAGTTGAAATTTTAAGACATACAACAAATTTTTTAAGACAAATCGTGCACAAAATAAATCGTCGATTAACTTAAAATATCTTTATAATAGTTCTAAAAAAGTTTTTGTCACAAAAATAATTTTTAATAAAAACTAATTAAAATATATTTTATTAAATAGTGTAAATATATATTTATATTCTTATGGTTAATTAATCTAGATTTGGAGTTTAGAGTTACAAGATGGAATTTTTGGGTGAGTTTAAAATTTTTTTTTAAAAAACTATTAAAAGTTTTAAAATTAAAAAATCACTCTCTTTTTTTTCTTGAATTATATTTTAGTGACAAAAATTTTGAAAAATTATTTGAAAGAATTGCCCATTAAATTATTACCTGATTGAAACTAATAACACCCATTACAAAAAGAGAGGTCTATAGCATCAGTTATAATGTATCAGAAAATTACCCACACAAACTAGAATTACTTTAAAGCAAATAACGCCAATTATACAATTTTACATCAATTATAAAAATGATTTCATCGCAAAACATTCAGTAATAAATACATATTTGTATCATTTTCAAAAACTAAGCTAATATAACGAGTTCGTATCGGTAAATAACTGATGTATTTATCTAAAAACATGTGAACTTTAAGGAGGCGAAGTTTTGGTTAAGACATCGCGAATCGCGATACTCGTTGATCTAAACACAAGTCGAGGTTTATCAATAGTATTTTAAAACAGATGGTAAAGACAGTCGGCTCTCTTGTAGCGATCCTTTAAGAGTCATGGTAATGATTATTTTACATTTACACAGTGGAGCTTGATGCAGGGAAGTCCGAAAAAGTTCTTAGAAATACTTTTTTCATGTGTTGAACCATGACTAACTACTTTTAAAAGTTTAATGGAAAAGTACTCCTCATATATGTTATACTAATTTATTAATCAAAATAAATTAAATTTATATTTCATTACTCTCTCCGTTTCGTTTTACTTATCTTTTTTGGGTTTGTATACACAAATTAAAAAACTATTTAATTTTACATATTTTTTAGATAAAAATACAATTATCTATACATTTAACCACATTTCAACCATTAGAAAAATAGAATAACAAATAAAACTAATAAATTTTGCATTGAAATTATAAAACAACACTTATTTTGAAACACAAAAATATCTCTACCACGACAACTAAATCGAAACAGAGGTAGTAGTAAATTATATATATATATAAAATAGATTTCTAATAAGTGAAATATTTACACTTCTACTGAAACTAGTTTTTCCTGTTTCAAAGTTTGAGTTTTGTTTACGAATATTTTTTTTGTTTTCTGGACTTTCAATTGTACAACTGAGTAATTGGTCTGAAAAATAGGAGTGTGAGACTTATTTTTTCTTTTGTATCCACGATTTATTCAACTGTAAATTGGCTCAATGTCTGGAAAAAGACAAGAAAAATAAAACGGGTCGAATAACTAATACATTGTGGAATACCTTTAACAAAAAAAAAGAACTAATATATTGTGGAATACCTTTAACAAAAAAAAAAAGAACTAATATATTGTGGACAACTAACCATTATACGTTAAGTTACGAATTATAAATAAGAACCTTAGTATTGAAAAGAGAACATCACCTCACATGGTTGATACCAATATACCATCATATTATGTGTTCTTGTCCTTTCGATAAAATGTAGATACTGGTCTTCTTAGGCTCTTGTAAAGAGATTCCACGACCAGTTTAATCAAGGAAAAGTGAGTAAATATATATATTCTTGTGTAAATCTTGATGTAATGTTGTTAACATCATGTCGTTGCACTTCAGACACAATTTAACAGATATTACTGTTAGGATATTTCATAAGAAAAATGTTATTCTACCATTTCAAACACATGCTTTAGGCGCGTATTAACAGCGTGGCATTTCCACTTTCTTAGAAAAAGTAAATTTTGAGTCTTGTAAAATTATTTGATGTTGAAAAAGTTAAACTATTTCGTTGTGAATAAACAAGCGAATTAACCTTAAAGAAAACAAAGAAATTTAAAAATTTAGAAACACTATTGAGACGAATATCCATTTAGAGTTTATATATTAATTATGTAAATAAATAAACTTATAATTCAATAGATCCGTATTTATAATAGTTTTAAAATCTGATTTTCTTGTTCTTAGGAATACATCTTTATCCAATGGAAAATATTTTTCTTAATCTTAAAAACGTATATCATTAGTGCATAGAGATTTAAATATTTTTAAAATTAACAAATTTGAAAAAGAAATATATACTCTATTATTATGAATCGCCTAATTTTAGAAATAAACTAAATTACATAATATAATGTTGAGTTATACAGTACTTATCAGGAAACACCTTGGATACTGAATGGCAGAATGTGGACATAATTAGCAATTACTATTTTAAGAATAAGTCGGTCAAATGAAAAAGAGTTTTGGTTAAAAGAATGTTATTTTAAGCTTTAAAGTATTGTTCCACTTAGGTGACTTAACATTAGTAAGTGGGAATTTTATTAGAAAAGATTCCTATCTTTCCAATTATCTTCGGTTCTCAAGTGGGTCATTGTAAAAGAAGAAGAGAAGAGGGGAAGAGGAAAATAGGAGAAGAGAAGCCGATCGTCCAATCATTCCAACCTCTCTTCAAGCCAAAAGGACAAGACTAAAATCATATCGTATAAATATATTCTATATCTAAATATATACTCTTTGTCTCCAACCTTGTGAATCCGTGGTAAAATACACTAAGTATTGGAATATGTTTATATTTAATAGAGAATTGTTGTTTATCTTTAACAAAATTACTCTTATAATTCGTAATTAACAACACGAATTGCAAGTTTAAAAACCAAACAAAAGTTATAATTATTTATATTAAACTAATTAATTAGAGGGAGCTATACGTTTAAATAACATGCAATCTAAAACAATATCATGTTGTTTATGGTAAAATATGTGCTAAAAATATTCTCATACACATTGAATAACCCATTGCCATAAATTTTATGCATAAAGAACTTTTAATTTGATAAATAATGATCTCAATTAATCGAAGTCAATATAATATTAGTAATAATAATAACACCAACTAAAGAATAACAACTGCGATAGTAATTACATAATAAAGGTTGTCATAGAATTTTCTGAGTTTAGTGTTTTTGATTAGACAAGTGAATCGGATTGTGTTTTAAATCCCTGGATCCATTTCTATACACTGAACTAAGAAGAAAAATTGAAATTTGCTTTATCATTAAGAATTTATCCGATTATGCATAACAGATGTAAATTTTTAATCTTTATTGTTGATAATTAATATTTGTGAAGTCATTATATAAATTTGAAAATTTCAGCTTTTAAAATAAATTAGTTCAAACTATAAAGTGAAAGAAAGTAGAAAATTTAATCATATAACACAAAAAACCTATAATCAAGTCACTACACTTTACACTTTAATGGTTAGAGTATACAGCCTATACATTATACATTAATTGCCATATTATCCCTACCTCACTTGTCTAGGATTTTTGTTTTTTTTTTTGCGCTCCGATTAATGTTAAATTCGTTTACAAAATCAGATATCCGAATTTATTCCGCCTTAACTATCTAAATGACCGTCTAGCCGCGTACCGCCTAATTTATTGATTTAAAATAATATATTTTTTTAAAAATTTTTATATTGATATAAAATATTATAAATACAATTTATTTACATAATTTTGATAAAATATACCATATTAAGTTTATATTTTTATATTTGTGTGTTTTTTAAACATGAAAATGTATTAATTTTATAAGAAAATAAAAGTTAACATGTTTTATAATACATTAAACGTTATAAAACTTCGCCCCGCATAATTTTCGCTTAATCTCCGATTTTTTTGGTAGACGCTAAACATGATCCAGCCGCCCGACTAGCGCCTAGTGTCTTTCCTAACAATCATATTTCCCTTTGTAAATTAAATAGCTTTTAATTTTTGGTTAATGGAATTATTCATTTTTATATTTTGCATATTCGAAACATAGGTTTTTTACATATAACATGTTTTGAAAATTTTAAAACAGACATATTTTAAAAAAAATATTTAGATTACATAAACTAAGTTTAAAATTAATATTTTAAAATTCAAATATTATTTTTTTCGTTGAGATATTAAAGTGGTTTAACAAAAATTAAATTAAGCTCTTTAATTCATATGATATCATTTAAAAATTTATTAAAAATCAAATTGTTTCATATTTTAAAAGTTCATTAAAAATTAGATCACGTTATATTTTAAATCTAATATACCTTTTAGATTTCATGTGATTAATAATAGATGAAGAAATACGCAAATCTAAAGTAAAATAAATTTTACTAATAAAATAAATTGTTAGTAATAATAATAACACCCACTAAAGAATAACAACTGCGATAGTAATTACATAATAAAGGTTGTCATAGAATTTTCTGAGTTTAGTGTTTTTGATTAGACAAGTGAATCTGATTGTATTTTAAATTCCTGGATCCATTTATATACACTGAACTAAGAAGAAAAATTAGAATTTGCTTTGTCATTAGAGCGAATTTATCCGATTATGCATAACAGATGTAAAAGTTTTAATCTTTTTTTTTCTTACCATAATCTTCTTTTTATTCATCTTTTCCTTCCCCTTCAATAGGGACATTGTTTCCAAATTGTTGATAATTAATCTTTATTGTTGATAATTAATATTTGGAAGTCATTATATAAATTTGAAAACTTCAGCTGTTAAAATAAATTAGTTCAAACTATAAAGTGAAAGAAAGTAGAAAAATTTAATGGAGAATTTTCAAAAATACTACTTTCCTTATATCACTTTTCATTTTTACATTTATTAAAGAGATATTTTCAAAAATACAATTTTTTAAGGGATAATTTTTTTTAAATTAAATAGAATCCTAAATTTTACATTCCTAAATCCTACCCCACCCTACACCACCCCTTAACTCTGAACTCTAAGTCTTAGATTAATTAACTCAAGGGTTATAAGTGTGTTTTTTCTCTTAAAAAAACAAAGATAAAAGTGATTAAAATATTTTTAAAAATTGGTACAAGAAAAGTGACATTTTTGATAATTTTCCAAATTTAATCATATAACACAAAAACTATAATTAAGTCAATACACTTTACACTTTAATTGTTAGAGTATACAACCTATACATTATACATTAATTGCCATATTATCCCTACCTCTAGACTTGTCTAGGATTTTTTTTCTTTTCTTTTGTTACAATCATGTTTCCCTTTGTAAATTAAATAGCTTTTAATTTTTGGTTAATGGAATTATTCAGTTTTATATTTTGCATATTAGAAACATGGGTTTTTACATATAACATGTTTTGAAAATTTTAAAACAGACATATATTTTTTTTAAATTATTTAGATTGCATAACTAAGTTTTAAATTTATATTTTAAAATTCAAATCTTATTGTTTTCGTTGAGATATTAAAGTGGTTTAACAAAAATTATATTAAACTCTTTAATTCATTTATTTAAAAATTAAATTATTTCATATTTTAAAAATTTATTAAAAATTAGATCACTTTATACTTTAAATCTAATATACCTCTTAGATTTCATGTGATTAATAATATATGAAGAAATACGCAAATCTAAAGTAAAATAAATTTTACCCCCCCCCCTCCCCCCTCCCCCAAAAGAAAATCATTTCATACACGTAAACACAGCTTATGCAATATTTCAATGATTATTCGTGCATAAGACATGGTAAAATATTTAATTTGGTCTTCTCTGTTAATTTATAATACGGAAACTTTTGTATCCCAAAAAATTATATTCATATGGAATATTTTACTGTATTGACTGTTAAGCAGAGAAATTTTTAAAACTACTCGTGCGGATGAGAATCAATCTAATCTTACTATTAAGAAAACATATAAGTTCATAAAGAATGTGAAGCAACTATTAATCGATACTTTGGATCAACTGGTCAAATATTCCACGTAAAGCCACCCAACCCAAATCTGTTTCATAAATATTCGAGAAGGTATCGTTTGTACCTTGTGAATTGGTTGAGGCCGTCCACGGCGTATCTCATAATCGCACTATTTCTTAATATTACATATATATATTATAACATTGTATAATTATAAAAGGAACTAACAAAATTTCAAATACATCTACATATAATTCTTTGTATATTTTTTAATTACTTGTATTTATAACTTTATAATGTTCTACAGTTTTATATAACTATTTTATATATAACTGAAACTACACTTTGTTTATGAAAGTATCATTATTTATTACCCATTTTCAAAAATTATATTTATACATTTGTATTGAATTAATAAAATACAGATTTACCGACTTGTGTGAATTGTATTACAAATTGTTCTTAAAAACCAATAAATATTTTATTACGTTTGCTAAAGAACTATAATTTATAAGGTTGCTATTTAAAAAAAAATTGCAAATATTTTCTAACAAAAATACTTAAATTTAAATTATTCAAAAAACGTTTAAAACAAACATGTCTAAATCTATTATATTTTGTTGTTAATTTTTATACTATTTTACTTTACAAATAGCCATGTTTGTTTGTCTTTTGCTACCAAACTTCAAGAATATCATAAGTAACATGTTTTGAAAGATATATGGAGAAAATGAGCCTCCATAAATAAAACCTTTTAGTTTATGGATCAAATGATTACTGCTACTAAAACTAGGTCATACATTTTAAATTAATTAATTTATACGTGAGGAGGACTATGTTCTCACCTTATTAAAATTTAACTAGAGCCGTTAAGTGAGGCAAGAGTTCATAATTGTGTAGCCCACCATTATAGTTGATTACTACGTCTAGCGCATACTGTATTATTTATTGTAATGGTTCTTAATCAATGAACTCTGTTGTTCCTTGATTTATTCAAAACTTTATACCTTCATCGATGGGTATACCCACTTACTCAGGGCTAGGTTGTTCTAAAAAATTGTTTACTACCGTAATTTTAGCTTACACACACAGGCCTTACTAGAAAGAGAAGAAAATGTTTAGCAATGTGGGAGGCTAAGGCCATGTTTATCCCATGTCTTTTAGGATGAAGTTCTTTAGCTTAATTTGATTTTTTCTTTTAAAGAAAAAATTGGCTAAGAAACGGTTCTTAAGTCGCTTATTTAAATCTTAAGAGACGATTCTTAGGTTTTCTTAATTAAAAGTTAAGAAACGTTTTTAGAAAAGTTAAAAATTCCTACTAAGAGACATGCAATAAACATGCCCTAAGTTTAAATGATTTCTAACATCAATTTCTTGTTATTTAATTTGGGATAATTTTCGTCATTTATTTTATTCTATCATCAAAATAGTCTCCGAAAAAAAATGATCAAAATAATTTTTTTTTTAAAAAATTAATAATTATTTTTATTTAAAAAAAATTAAACTCATTCTCAAAATTCACCTCATAATTCTAAACACTAAGTTTATATTAGTTAAGCATATGTGTATAAATGTATATCTACACTTTTTAATAAAGTCTATTTTGATCATTTTTTTTTTTGAAAGTTATTTTTGTAACAAAAAAAATTTAGGTCTATCTTAAAATATTTCTCTTTACTTTCTTGGGTTTATATTTGATTGTATGGATATATTTTAGAGTTTTAATCCTTATCGAGTAATTGTATGTTATAAGATAATTTTGGATGAAGATTATTTTTGAAGCAAAAATAAAATAAAAATAAACAGCTACTGTATATCATTAAAGAATAATTGATCCCGAAGGTAATTCACAAACGATCAATCGATCTAGACCAGGGATTGATCATCAACAAAAACAAGAATCTAAAAGAACTTTGCGAGAGATCACAAATCTACTATTTTGCTAACGTTTAGATTAGTGACGAACAAAAATAAAGAATACATCACATTTAGATTTCATAGGTTGCGTATCTCGACCAACATGAGTATTATAATACTAAGTGAACTTGGGGAAACATATGTGGCTAACGTAAAACGTTTACTTTTACCAGAAGAATGAAAAATCCAAATCTGTGTCCATCAAACTGTATTAAAAAAGAGTTTCAGAAAAAAAAAACTGTATTCAAAATAAATAAAACGGATACTGCATCTTTGTTTAATAGAGAAAAGAGGGTTTACTTGATATGGTTGCTTAAACGGAAGAAACACATTCGTGTGTCCCCCTCATTGTGAAAAAAAAGTCGTTGTTTCATTTCAAAAGAGGTTTTGACTCCTTGGTTACAAAATACAAAGTCAAAGACTTTGTACCATAGGGAATTAGAAAACTTGTAAATAGCATTAATTTATCAGGCCACCTAATCATAATGACTAGGATATATCGTATATGAGCAAGTAAAGCATGTAACTTTTTAGGAATTTAAAAGAAGAAAACTAAAATATTTGGCCATGGGATTCATATCCCAAAGCATGCACGTTCATACACTTACTTCATGCCATTCCAGAGTTACGTATCCAAATGTACAAGGATTACTATTACAATAGTATTAGTATGGCCGTTTAATGAGAAACATGTTCACACACAATCACATTTTATGAGTTAATTTAGAGTGATTAAGTACTAAGTAAAATTATATAACGTCAATCATGACACAAGATATTCAATTATCATGGACAACAAAAATGAAAAAAAATCTTCAACGATGTTGCTAGTTGCGACATGCACACGTTAATGACTTATCGCATGGGTTTGGACGCTTTGTAGGTAAGTCAAGGTTTTTGTTCTTACGTCTATCCATTAATTATGTTATACTTTTCATGTCTATAATATAAGATTATTTATGTTTCATTTTATAAAACATGTTTTACAGCTTATAATGTAGAAATTAAAGTCATTGATCCATGTAATCATTTTATTATGCAGTATTTTTTATGATTAGTTAAATTGTTTTTATGAATATCAAAGGGGCAATTTGCTTAATAACCAAAATGGGATTAATAATTAAAGATTTAGCTATGATGAATTCTTGTTCCACCTTTGATACAAATTCTTCCTGAGGGATTCAAGTCAAGCATGCGTCTCTCTATAACTCACACTAAATACAATATATGTGTATATTTATTGGTTTTATTGATTGAAGAAGCTTTAAATCTTTGGTAATAGATATTACAATCAAGCAGCGAGTACCAGAACTTTGATGGTTCCTTGGCTATTCGCAGTCAGCATCGTGGGACTATCACTCTTCCAGCAAACCGCACTAATAAAGTAAGAACCCGCCTCTTCCTCTGCTTCTTCCATGTCTAGTGATCCAAATCTGTGTGATGTCACGGGTCTAGTGATCTCCTGCATCCAAATCCATTAAATACTTGAGCAACGAGAGATTCAATACGTGTAAATGATAAATGAGGGTTTGAGAGATTTTGTGAACCTTGTGGTATACATATACTTCGTTTGTCTCGCTTCCGCAGGCCAGATACTCGCTGTTCACTGTGAGACCCACAAAGTTCTTCTCGTTAGTGTGTCCTCTGAATGTCCGAACCTGACAAAGTAATATAGAACATCATAGTCAAGACTTGTTTCTTTGTATGTAATTCGCAAGATTGGCTCGGGGAGTAATCTTACTGGCAAGTTGTCCTTGACATCCCATAAGCGTAGTGTGCTATCAGTAGATGCAGACGCGAGCTCGTTGTTGGACAAAAACTTCACATAGGAGACTGCTTTCTTGTGTCCACTGAAGACATGAAGTGGCTGCCTTATGTTTCTTAGATCGTAATAATGGATGTGATGATCAGCTGATCCGACCTGCAATAAGTCAACGGGGCTTAAAGGTTATATCTGAAGATGTTTGGTGGTGTAAAGCTGATCATGATCGGGTAGCTCAAACATGAATAGGGAATCAATGTGAGATGCAAACTTGGTGAAGTCATGAAAGTATATACCGCAATAAAGTTGCTTGAGCCAGGATTGTACTTGACGCAACATATGTTTGCTTTCATATCAATATTAACCACACTTGCTTCCTGCCTTGTGCACCAAACTTTAACCTGGTTCAAACACAGATCACAATAGGTAAATTAATTATAAATTATTGCATCTTCTGCTAGAATTAGAAATCCAGAGAATACAAAAGATTCACTTAAAGTCAAAATCACATCCAACATGAGTTTCTAATCAAGCTAGCAGTACATTCTAATAACATCTACGAGTTTCAATGTATCATATGACCAATCCCACAGGTATGCAGTGTACTAATGTGCTTTTCATACTCCAGATACATTGCACAGTTTCAACATACCTTACAATCGTCACTACCAGATACAAGCCTAGATGGTTCTGTTCGCGAAAAGTCAACACTCCAGGCACGTTTTTCGTGCTCTTCATACTCCATAAGACTCTGTCACCAGTTGTTTAAATAAAAATTAATACGTTGCACAGTTCATGAAATGAATATCTTAAAGAAGCGATGCTGGATTAGTAGGGCAAAGCAATCACCTGTCTAGTAGTTACATCCCATACAGTTACTATTCCTTCATAATCACTGCTTGCTATGTGATTTTTCTCATGCTTATTCCAACTCAAACAACTAAGTTTAGAACGAGTTGACATTTCCACAACAGGGCATTGTATATCTGCCGGTTCATTTACAACCTGAAAAGTATGCACAACCATCTTCAACTAATCTAGAGAGTCCATTATATAGACAAAATACTAAATCTAACAATTTGGTATATTTGGACATACATTGTTCAATGCAAATATAAAAAAACAAACAAAGTGTAAATGGCTATCATTCATGACAACTAGACTTTCTTCAACAAATGCTACATTTTAGTTTACACCGTCAAGTATTCCAACAATTGAGTTGAGATGCATGATCCGTTTTACAAGAGCATAACTCAGGAAAAGATGATTCAATTGGTATGTAAATGAATGCTCTCCAAGATTTGAACTTACCGAAGAGAAGTCAAAAACCTTTATACATCTAGAAACACCAGCAGTGGCAAACAGCTCATCATCACGATCAAATTCTATGCTGAAAAGAAATAACCCCCTCTCTTTTAGTAAGGTCAACAAGATGGTCATCAGTTCAGGGAAAGCATAAAGCACATAAACTACGGAAACGCCATAAATCAATGCTCATTGAGAGAGCCCAGAAAAAGACAGCAAAACAGCTTGAAAGAAATTTCTGAAACAGATAAGTAGAACATAGTGTTCTATCTGTTAAATTCTTCTCAAGTGGCCTGTCGACAACACAAAACCTTGTCCCTGTCCCTGCCATGTCAGCAGGTTCTTCTTCTTACCATTCACTGGCTTAGAATTTATACAGCAAGGGATCCCAAAATAGTATTGCGTCTACCCATACATTAAACAAAACTTGATCAATTAAGGGGCATATTTTGATATTTTCTACACACTAAGTCGGAAGACATTCTATCAATACTTACACTCTGTAATCTGAATGTTTGATATAACGAACAAGGAGAAAGAACTCACCTTGATACGATGTTGGCAGAATGAAATATATCCCCATGCCGGATTTCTGCTATAACTCTCAGACGACTGTAAATAAAGAGTGGAATCAAAATTCAAATGGTTTGAAACCTCTCTAATACACAAGTGCACCAATTAGAAAAGGGACATTCACTAATCAACCTGTAGCGAGTAAAGGTAGTCAGCACAGACTGAAAATCTGCAAGGCCGTGGCTGTAGCCTTCCCTACGTACTACACTATTATCACTTTCTTGATTAGTATGTGGTTGCTCTACCAACTGACGCCGCTTTTGAAGGTAACATTCCTGTAGATCGTTGAACTGCAAGACAAGACACTCAAACGAAATTAGCCAATCAAGCCTATATATTCTTGAGTCTAATGCTATCCATTCTATTTCCACTTTAACACAACTATGTGAAACTTTAATGCATTTTCCTCTTACCATCCCAACGTAAGTACCTTTTTGAAGATAATGAGCGGACAAGAAAGAACAAACCTGAGCATGGATCCGTTTCTTCCTGGCCATTGAGACAGATGATTGATTCAAACTTTGGGAATCTGATCCAGTCACTGCATCCTTTTTCGATATCCCATGAGAGCTTCCTTGTGCCTTTACCTCTACCTTTTTGTTTTGAAAATTGCCTAATGGATTTCCCGCTCTTATGCTCAGAGAATTGGAGTTGAAGCCACTGTGACTCTTCTCAGTGGGCCATGCATTTCGTGTGCTTGGATCATCTCCGAGCATCCGCAACTTCACAGAATACCTATCCCGAGCACGGTATAAATCTATTCTATGTCTCTCAACTGCATTTATGTCCTCTTTAATATACTGAAGATCAGTTTGCACCTACAATAAAATGGGGTAAACGACATCAATGGAAAAATCAAATATTGTCGTTTGTTTCAAGAACTCATCTAAAATACTCGTGATTTAAGTCACACTAATAGTTTGATCGATCTGTTGATACCAAAGATGTACTTCTTCTTTACCCAGTATAAAATAACATGCATAATATATCAACGGTAGACCTTTTGAAGCTAAAATAGAAAGTTCAGGAAAAAAAACAATTAATAGGTAGCTCGATGCTAGTCTAGAATCCAGACAAACCAACCTCATTCAGTTCATCAACTTTCTGCTTTCTCAGACAATGCAAAAAATCCAACAGAATCTGCATGTTCCGCTCAGCTTCTTCCTGTTCCATTTTCCTCTTCTTTTCCGCAAGAAGTATCAATAGATTATCAACCTCTTTAATTGACACATCACAACCCTGTCTAAGGAAGAAAGCAGAAAGTTAAAATTTGATTTTTTTAAAAAAAAAGACTACAGACAGAATTGGTTTTACTCCAATAATTAATCCGACTAAGCCAACTTAAACAGGAAGAGTGGAACATAAAGTTTTGTCATGAACCGACCCGTTGTAATGCTTCCCGGAACTGATCCAAGGGAGATGCAGTTTTCGACACATGCCTAGCTGAAGTTTTCTTCAACAGCTACACAGATGGTAAACAAACAAGTCATAAAATAAACCTCCATTTCAGTTCAGACATAGAAAAAGTCAATGTATAACAGTTTCTATTACAAGTTCATCAAAACAACACATATCTCACTTAACATGCTTGTAAGAAAGACATCACAAGGCAGCAACAGAGACACGAGTGTGAGCAAGATTAGAAAAGAGACCTTATCGAGTAAGAAGTTAGGGTAAAGCTGATTATTAGTGAGGTGCTGGCTACAACAGGGACAATCACTCTTGTTCCTAAGGTGTGTAATGATACACATATAGCAGAAGCTGTGTCCACACGCCGTGAGGAAAGCATCCTTTATAACCTGCATACAAATCGGACAGAGCAAGTCCTTATCCAGATCCGGAGCTCCAATCTCTAAACCACCGCTTCCTCCGTCGTCGTTAGCGCCTTCTCCGAAAGAGGATGGTAACGGATCGTGTTTCACAGCCGGAACAAGCGGATCCTTCGTTATCTCTTCCATAATTTTTTCCTTTGCTCTCAAATGTTTTTTTTTTTGCTTGAACTGTGTTATTTGTTTGGGGGAAGTGGTGGATGTGGCGGATATGAGGTGGGAACCACGGTGGTTCTTTTCTGAGGATAGAAAACACACACGTTGGTCCCTACGCGCTAGTTTTCAGCGCGTGTGGCTGTCGTTTCCGGTTGTAATAAAATCTTCAAAACGACGCCGTTCTGATCTTTTTGTTGTCGTCTATCGCAAAGATTAGTTTAACCTCCTAAATCAACTTTTCCGATAAAGTGAGGGCCTAAAATGAAATATGATGACAACTGTATGACGTGGAGTCTTACCATTGGATGCAAGTTGAGAACAACTATAGTCGCGTGCGTGTTATGAATCTATCTATCTATGTATCTATCGGTCACCTGCATCCTCTCTTCCTCCTCCGTCAAGCATGGCTATGGCGGCGTCTATCCTCCAAGCTTCTCCGCTCTCGGTCAATATCAACAGTAAGCTTTTCTCCTCCTTATTAGTATCTGAGTCTCCGTCTCTCCCTTGAGATTTCATAGTTAAAACCTAATCAAGGGATTGAGAAACTTGGTGTTGATTGAACATCTTTTACATGATGGTTTTTTCGTTGATTCGATGTAGAAAACCTGCAAATTCGTAGCTCAGGGTTGGTCTGCGGAGTCAAAAGGCAAGATAGAGTCTCCTCGTTATGTGCGGTGGGGATGGGATTGGGTAGACGAAAGCGATCTCTTTTGATATGCAACTCCACCGCTGTAAGACATCTCGACAGTCACATGTGTCTTTTGATTCAGCTCGTGGCATTATCTAAGTGTTTGGTGCTTGTTATGAGGGGTGTCTTTATCATCAAATTTATATTCTTCTTTTTGTGTTAACTCTCTTGCAGAACGCGAAGTGCAGTGAAAGTCAGGGTCAAACACAGACCGTTACTCGGGAATCTCCGACAATAACACAAGCTCCTGTCCACTGTAAGCCGAGTTCCTTCTTTCTGTTCCTTTGTTTTGTAATAATAGCACCATAGACATGTCCCCTAGATTGAGGGATAGTAGGAACCTCCGGATGCATTATCCAAATTATGGATTGAGACTTCTCACAACTCAGGATACTTTGTTTAACTAGTATGATAGACACCTTTTGGAAAACTATCTACCAAGAGGCTTGCTTATTCGAGAAAACTAACAAAACTCGAAACTGAAACACTTCTTTTCGCTTATTAGAGGAAACAGAACTCCTTTGTGTGATTCGGTGTTCTTTATTAGAATCAAAGGTCTCCCTCAAATAGAAATAAACTTTGGTAGGAACTTCTAGAGATAAACCGGTTCTGAAAAGGCAATATTGAAACGTAAATTCTTCCTTTCAAGTTTGTGTTCTCAAGGAGGTCAGGATCTATCATAGTATTATTCAGGATACTTGTATAAGTTATCATTTGAACTAGTTTTGAAAGAGGAGTCATGGTTTGTTGAATTTTCAGCTAAGGAGAAATCACCTAGCCTGGATGATGGAGGAGACGGGTTCCCACCGCGAGATGATGGAGATGGAGGTGGAGGAGGAGGGGGTGGAGGCAACTGGTCTGGCGGCTTCTTCTTCTTTGGTTTTCTCGCTTTCTTGGGTTTATTGAAGGACAAAGAGGGTGAGGAGGATTATCGAGGGAGCAGAAGACGGTGATGATATATGCTTTCATTGGATTAGCTTTTTGCTGCATAGAACTTGAGAATCACATTTGCTTATCTTAGAGCTGAAACATATATGGTCTCGTTTTGTATCTGTTTCGTTGAGGGGATCACTGCGTATGATATGTATTGTATGTCTCTCTTGTTCCCAAGAGATGGTCGGTGTCCAAGCTTTTCTTATATGATACAACTCACACCAAAGTGCCTCCTCTGAGATGGTGTTTTGATACCTAGACCTCTATGCAACAACTCACACTTAAGTGCAAAAGTGGCCATTCTCTTTCTTTAAAACAACAATTGACACAGCCAATCATTTCTGGATCTGACAGATCCACTCATTATACATAAACTCATGGTTGATTGTCATTGCTCATGACTAAAGCACCAAGAGTAACATACTAATATACTATTGATGCTGGGATCAAAGTAGGCAGTAGGTAGTAAATTGAACTCAGCCCTATAAAAGATGACTTGTGGCCCATTAGCTGGCTATGTGTAAAAAGGCAGCCCATCCATCCACCCCAAGTCTTGAACATTGAGGTGGACCAGAATACAAAGGTCTTGTTTGTAAGTCTCTTGCCCGGCTCCGGCTTCTCTCAACTTCTGCTTCCAATATGTTTCTAAGGAAAGTATCATATTGACAGTTTGCTTAGTTCGTTGACAGTGTTTAGGTACTTTTTCTTTTTGTATCAACTTAGTTCTTTTAAAGTATCAAAATATTGAGTTCATCTACAGTGAGGGCTCAATGCCTTGCGCAGGACATGCTCGGTCACCCTATCTTGCAGTAGTAGACCAGTGTTTGGATACTTGAACTTAGCGTTTTTTTTTTTGTTGATGTTCCTAAAACCAGAGGCTTACAAGCTTCGGTTAAGTAATGTGTTTTCATGTTTTTAATATTACTTTACTGGAAAATTGTAGTTTAATTTGATAAAAATTAAACAAAATAATCTGAATTTCTAATTCAATTCTATTCCGTTAACTTTTGATAACACACATATAGGATTCTTACCAGACTAAAATGGATACTTTGTGAGAAAAAGAAATATAAAAGTAAGGGATCTGAAGTCTGAACCTACCAGAAAAGTGAGAGAACTCTTCTTGACGTTAAAGTCTATCGAACGGTCAAACCGGTCTAACAAACCGCGTCAAACCCATGTGCACGTATGAAGTAGACGTTACCGCAGACAATCTCAACCTTTCTGCTAACGTGGCACAATACTGACCGGTCAGTATCATTGCTCTTACACTGCTCCCAAGACCACCATAGCATAAAATTTTCCACATGTGGGTCCTCCCTGGCTCTGCTTAACTGCGATGCAGGAGATTTCTTGTGCCTGAATCAACTTCTTCTTCTTTTGACTATTTTACCCATCTATAACTTTATTTTCTTCTTGAGTCAAAGACTTGGCTTGGTCTCAAAGACTGTTCAATTTTTTTTTTTCATTTTACAAATCTTGTTTGCGTTTTTGTCCCTGGAATATATCTTTTTACAAATCTTATTTTATGCTTTCCTTTTTTTTACTTGTAAAAATCAATTACGGTCAGGATTGCTTTTAAGACAATGATCCTCGTGTAACCCTGAATTTATAGTCTACACTTGTCTTGTGTCCATTAAAAAAATGAAGCAATACTGCAAAATGTTTTCCTGGTAGATTCTACCAAACTTCATTCAGTGTTATTTCACCCAATTGCTTCGTGTCGTTTTTACCTTTAAATAGAATCTTACCACAGAGTAGGGAAGAATGAAAAATTACGAAACCCAAACCTGTTCTCAATCCAAATTAAATTTTGCAACTTGAATCCAGATAACATTATAAAACAATTAACAAAGATTTTTGGTATAAAGTTATCAATATAAATTCATCTGCAAAAAAAGTTATCAATATAAATTTTGTATATTCTACACATACTAAAAGTACATCAAATCGTTATCATAAATGCATGTTTTCAGTTTTTAATAATTTTAAACTAATAATATTTTTTAAAAGATTATAATTTTTATTATTAACAAATAAAGAATCATAATTTCTTAAACAATTTTTTAGCATGAAACGAGTAATTTTCTTAAAACCAGATAAAAAATAAATTGATCAAATACATTAAATTCGTAAAATACTATTTAAAATAAAGAGAAAATTTCAAATTTACCACTTTTGTTGTACCATTTTTCATTTTTACCTTCATTAAAGAGATATTTTCAAAAATACCAATTTTTAAAAGGTAAATTTTTTAAAATTTAATTAAAATTATAAATTATACATTCCTAAACCCTACATCCACTCTACACCAAGTCTTAGATTAATTAACTCAAAAGTTATAAGTATGTCTTCTTAAAAACAAAGGTAAAAGTGATTAAGATATTTCTGAAAAGTGATACAAAAATGGTATTTTTGACAATTTTCCTAAAATAAATATGTAAAAGATACAAAGAGCTACAAGGAAAAATTAATTAATTAATTTGTTTTCTACAATTTTTTGGGCAAACACAATTTGATCTCACATAAAAACAATATATCTGGAACTAAAAAAATCTAAAACTTGAATAATCCGATCTAAACTTATTAGAATTAGCAATATAAGAAAAGAGAAAAAACTCAATGTCTATGATTCTTACATTTGAAATAAACCGGTCAAAATAATAATTAGAGTAGCAAACATTTTTTCATTTTTAACGCTAGTAACTATTATATTACAAACTATGAAAAATATTACAAAAACAATTTCACAATCAAAAGTTTTATTTACCTTTAAAAGTTACATCTGTTTTTTTTTTGGTCAAAAAAGTTACATCTGTTTACATCAATTTAATCTTATGAAATTCACGTCTAACGGTTTTATTTACACCATTCTAAAAAATTATAATTTTTTCCCTTAATCTGCATTCTATGAAATTTGAAACCCATACTTCCTAACCTAGAAGCTCTCTTTCTCTAAGCATCTTTACATTAATAACAATTTTCTTGATAAAGCTCCTTAATCTTACTATCATTTATTCTTATTAAATAATATACCGTGTCACTTACGTTTTCCTTTCCCCCTCTTACTCCACAGTAAAATGACAAGTGTACCCATCAGCTATTCTCTTTCTTTTTTGGTTATTTTCTCAGTTTTAACTAAATTGTCTTTTTTTTCTCAATACTAAATTGTCGTAATAATTTGTTTGTCGTGAGCTTGACTAAGCTTAAACTGCTCGTGGAAGTAAATCAAAAGCATATAATTAAAAACGAAAGAAAGAAACCAGCTTGAGTTAAAAAAAATATAATTTTATAATATTGACACCATTAATTTCTGTTTAAAATGTCCATAAGTCTTTTATTAAGGATCTAACACGTTGATATTCTTTTAATTTGACATTAAGTACATATTATATTTAAATCTAGTTCGCATGAGTCAATATAAAATATTTACTACTCTTCATTGATCATAAATATAGTTGGTAATTTTTAAGTAAGTTTTAGTGGGGAAGATTTAATTAAGAAAAAGACCCACCCACAAGCACCATTATTTAGATACGCGAATAAACTGCTTACAATCTAGGTGTGATTGCATACTAGTAAATGTTTGACAATTAATTCTATAGAAACAATAAATGAAAACAATTTTATCATATTTTATCAGCCTACAGAGAGAAACTTATTTATGACAAGATTATATTGATATATATATGTCAACAAATAATAGAGAGAAGCATATATCTAATATATTAAAACAGAGTCCTATTTGAAAATTACCTTGGCATGTTTTTTTTGGACTTATTGAAAAATGTTGTGAATTATCTATTAACTAACATTTATATTATTAGAAATCAAATACAAAATTGGAATGTTTGGAAACATAGATAGTAGACTAAATGAAAAATGTTTGGAAACACGGATAGCAGATTAAATATTTTCTTCTATTTACATATTTAGCCATCTCATTTCTTTCTTATTTACATATTCTGCCAATATCATTTAAAATAATATATTTAAATTAATTAATTTCAATGGGTATATAAATTTGGTACATTAATAATAAATCAACTATAATTTTTAGTTTTTTTTTAATTATAACAAAATCTATTGAAAAAGAATCTAACAAAATTTTACTTAAAAATTTAAATAATTTTATAAAATTATACATTAATAAATTTTGTGATTAGTAATATTATATTATTATAAATCAATTTAACTAAGTTTTTATTATAAAACAGGAAAATAAAATTCTACAATATTTTTTTATAAATTCTATAAATGTATTCTTTATTATATAAAATAGCAGTGTTACATTAGTTAAATATAGTAAAATTATATTAAATAGGTAAATTAACAAATTTTAAAATTTTATCTACTATTAACAAATATTAATTAGACCATTTCAAAAATTAGTTAATATGACATATTTAATTATTTACATCAATAATAAACAAACTAAAGATTTGAATTTTAGTTTTTAATTATAACAAAATCTGTTGAGAAATAATCTAACAAAATCTTACTTAAGAATTTAAATATTTTTATAAAATAATACTTTAATAAATTTCGTAATTAGTTATATAATATTATTATAAATCAATGTTAACTAAAATTTTATTATAAACAAGAAAATAAAAATTCTACTTTTTTTATAAATTCTATAAATATATTCTGGATGATATGAAAATAGAAGTGTTACATGAATTAAATATGATAAAATTATATTAAATAGGTAAATTAACAAATTTTAAATTGTAAAGTTTTTCATTTACATAAATCATCATTCATCATTAAAATATGTTAAAATTCAAAAACTGTATAATAGCTTTATAAAAAATAAATGTATTAACATATGTTAAACTTATATATCTACATTTTTTTATTTATATTGAAACTCTCAACAATATATTATTTAAAATGTTTGTATACAAAATAGAATAATATATAATAAACTTTAATTCATATACTATTTAAAAAAATGTCAATAGAAAATTATGGTATTTTAGCAACTCACTTAAAATATTAATGACAAATCAAATTTTAATTTTAAATTTATTTTTGTTTTAATTATAAAAAATATGTTGGAAATTTTCTTTTAAAGCAATGAAGTCTTAATTTTTTTTAAAATAAAACTTAATATCATAACATCCAAAAAAATATCATATATCAATAAATTTTAATAAAATAATATGATAGATACTACTATGTATAAAATTTACTAAAAATATGTCTATATTATTTAATCAAAACAGTGTTTTTACTTATAAATTTCGTAAAACACTAAAATGATATATGTTAAAGTATATTTTCTTATACATATTAAATAGATTTTTTTTAAATAATATAAATAAATAAAATTTAAAATATATATATGAAAAGTGTATAAATTAAATAAAAAACATATTTTGAAAGAGATTATTTATTTGATTATTTCATATGGTTATTTTATTGTATCTAACTCGAAAATATATTAGTAAGCAATAAAATTAATAACAAATTAAAATGTTTTAAACAAATCAATATATATTAATAGTGTTGAAGAAGAAATATAAAAAAAATTTATAGAGTTACACAATATATAGCACTAAATTAAAATTATATAAATAAAATATTTGTAATAATATCAAATACATTTATAAAATAGGAAAATATCCGCACGGACGTGCGGATTAAAATCTAGTTTATAATTAAATAGTGGTAATAAGTTGCGACATTAAATATTAAAATAAGTTGCTATATAAACTATCATATGTAATCCAAAAAGCCTAAAAACAATGATCTATAGAAAATCCAATATATTTGAATAATAGTATTGACTAATTTCTTTCACAATTATATTTGATTGATGAGAAATACTTTAAGATAACCCTAAAAAAAGTTTTTATCACAAAAATAACTCTTTAGAAAAAATGACCAAAATAACCTTTATGAAGAGTTAATAAAGTGATCAATATGCATTTATAATCTTTGAGTTAACTAATTTTGACTTAAGATTTAAAATTTTGGGATGAGGTTTAACATTAAAAAAAATAAAATAAAAATTAATTTTTTAAAAATAAAAAAAGTTAGTTTTGTCATTTTTGTTTTTTAAGGTTATTTTTGTGACAAAAACTTAAAAAAAATTATTTGAGAGATTTGCTCTTGATTAATTGAAGTTTGATCAACTATAAAGGGTTCGGAAAGAGGTCCCACAAGGTTCGGATCTAACGGCTGAAAACAAACCACGGCATTGAAGATTTAATTCACGCGTAAATGAGTTGATGAAGACGTAGGGATAGGATCGTCATTTGACGGACCGGAAGAATTTATTAATCCGTACACGAGGGGGCAAAAGACTCATAACTCAGCACTGTTATATATATTTATTTAAATCCAAGTTTTTATTTTCATCGTTTTCACATTAAAACACAAATAACATTGTGAGAGAAAAAAGGCAAAAACCAAAAAGGAAGATCCGAAAATTTCCCCCGAAATTCTCAGATTCTGGGAAATTATTTCATTCCAATCGGAAAATTTCTTCTTTTTTCTGATTCGTTCAAACGATAAATTTATCTTTTGGAACGAAAAAGTTAAAACTAAGATAGTTTTTCAGTTTTAACATTTGTTCTTCTTATTCTTCTTTTGATCTTTGATCGGAGAAAAGGAACAAATCTATTTCCTTATTTAAAATCACAGATTTTTCCGCTTTGTTGTTGTTATTCATTGTTATCATCGTCTCTTCTTACACACTCAAAAATAGGATCTGCTCTGTTTTTTTTCCTCTAAAGACACAAACCAATACCAGTTTTTGATTCTTTTGTGTCTGTGTGTTGTGTTATAACGAGCCATGTCTGAAACGCAGCAGGTTCAGAACTCTACTGGTTCGACTCGATCTTCCGAGAAAATTGAAGGTAGTTACTGTTTTTAATTTCATAAGGGAACCATTAAAAACGTTTTTTTTCGTAATGTATTTGAAGATCATAAAAATATATAAATAATTATTTTTGTTTGTGTCTTTTGATCATTCAAAGTCTCAGTGTGATTTACTTTTGTCTTTTCGAGTTGCTTGTTGGATTCGTCTTGTCGGATCATTGATTCTGAATGCTTCTTTTTAAATATATGGAAGATCATATAAATTGTTCTATGATAATGTATCCATTGTTAAAGTTTTAGGTTTTGATTGGTCTTTTAACGTTTGATATGGTCCGTTATCTGTGTTTTAGTTATATGATTCTCATGTCCTCGTGTTTCTCTTGGTGTTATGGTATTTGTAGATACCTTCAGGACGATGACAGTTAATGAAGAGCAATCAAGTCCATATCCTGATCGTCCCGGTGAGCGAGATTGCGAGTTCTTTCTTAGAACTGGGCAGTGTGGCTATGGAAATAGCTGCCGATACAATCATCCTCTTACTCATCTTCCACAGGTTTGTGATACTTTTGACTGACTCTTCTCTCTTACAGTGTACTCTAGCTTACGTTTGTAATATTTTATTTTGCAGGGAGTCTTTTATCAAAGAGACGAACTGCCTGAGAGGATTGGTGAGCCAGATTGTGAGGTTAGTCCTTAAACTTGTTCTGAGTGAATGCATCAAGTTTCCTGCATGTAGCATTAGCAATAGTACTTACTTAAACATGTCCGTGAGTTTTTTTTTTCATATTAGGTAACTGCATTTGGTATTTATGGTACATATTCAAAAGTGTTTAATAGTAGTTACTAGGCTGCTCGAGATTGTTTTTTTTCTCTCTTTGAAGATGTTTAAAGAACACATGCCTCTTCTGTATGCTATTTTATCTGCAGTATTTTCTGAAGACAGGAGCCTGTAAGTATGGCTCAACATGTAAATATCACCACCCCAAAGACAGGAACGGTGCTGGACCCGTGCTGTTCAATGTTCTCGGTTATCCTATGCGACAGGTCAGGGATTACATCGCCTGTTTATTTATTATTTACATTCTCAGCACCAGTTGCATTGTTTTGCATAACACTTTATATGTTTCTTGTCTCTCCAGGGTGAGAAGTCATGCCCATATTACATGCAGAAAGGAATGTGTAGGTTCGGAGTTGCCTGCAAATTCCATCATCCTCATCCTAATAATGGCCACGCTGCTACATATGGAATGTCTAGCTTTCCTTCTGTTGGTTTTCCTTATGCCGGTGGCTTGACGATGATGTCTATGCCTCCTCCAACATATGGAGTAATGCCACCTCCTGCAACATATGGAGGAGCTATGCCACGTCCTCAAGTTCCTCACCCTCAGGCCTATATGCCCTTTGTGGTTGCACCTTCTCAAGGCCTTATGCCTCCTCAAGGCTGGTCTACTTATATGGTAAGCTCTGGCACTTCCCTTCATAGAGAACAATATGTCTTAATTTGAATGCTTTCGTTTTGTCCCCCTCGTGCAGGCTGGAACTAACCCGATTTATAATGTGAAAACTCAACATGACTCCAGCTCGAGTGCATCGGTGCCTGTGGCAGTGACATCGCATCAGCACAGTGTTTCTGAAAGAGCTGAATGTAGGTTCTTCATGAACACTGGAACCTGTAAATATGGAGATGATTGCAAATACAGTCATCCGAAAGACAGGGTGTTACGATCACCACCAGATCTCTTAAACCCTCCTGTTCTTCCAGCTAGACCAGTGAGTAGCTCTCTTGTCTTTCTTTGTTTTTAACTGCCAACAAGATCTTTCCTTAATTCCTTGCGGTGATACTAATGACTCTGCTTTTGTTGTGGTGTTCAGGGACAACCAGCATGTGGTAACTTCAAGGCCTACGGATTTTGCAAGTACGGATCAAACTGCAAATTTGATCACCCTATGCCACTAAACCCTTACGATGGTACAAGCCTGACCATGCCTTGTCTGCCCACTGCTTATGCTGCACCTGTTACAACTCATCTGCCAAGCCGGTCTGACTCAACTGCTCTCTCCAATGGTAGTGAATCTGCTGCAGGGAATCACACCTCAGAGATTGAGAAACAAGACGACAAATCTGACGTGCAGGAACCATCACAAGTTAGCGGCTCGGACTCAACTGCTCTCTCCAATGGTAATCACACCTCTGAGACTGAAGGAACAGAGAAGTGTGAAGTGCAGGACCCATCAGACCTAAGCACCTCTGATTCAACCGCCCTGTCCAACGGTAATAAACCTGATGCAGAAAGTCCAAGTTCAGAGACTAAGAAACAGGAAGACAGTCCTTCACAGCCGGACAACTCAGGAAAGCAGGACTCATCCGACAATGCTTCATGATCATGATCTCAGAATCAATATCTAACAATCTCAAATGTGCCCTCTTCCCTTTTTGTTAATTTTTGGAAGGAGGGCTTGGAAATGGTTTATCTTTTTATACTTTTTTTTTCTTTTTGGTTTCAGCCATGGCTGAAACAAAATAGGAAATGAACAATGTTTTTTGAATTGGGTAATAAAACAAAATTTGACATCAGTAAACATTTTTCAGGTGTTCAACCAACCAGGTTTATTATTATTCCTATTTCTTATAAATTTTAGGACAAATCTCATAATTAGTAATTTTTTTTAGTTTTTGATACAATGTAACACTCAAAAAGAGAAAAATAACCAAAATAGCATTTATTAATTGATAAAACCATTAAGCTTCTTTACATTTAAAACCTTAAAATCTAACCATTAAATATAAACCTAAATAAAAGATTAAAAAATGTATTTTTTATTTTTAGTTAATGTTTATGATAATTTTCTTTTTGAGTGCTAATTTTTGAACAAAAACTCAATTAAATGCTATATGTTTCATTTCGGAGAGAATTGAAAAGGCATTCTATGCCTTTTACAAACGAAATATAAGAAAAAAATAAACCAGTTAAAGAAAAAGAGAAAACATTAAACCTCTTTCTAAGCCAGAGGCTTTTGAGCAGAACGGAAAACAAAGAAGCAACAACAATCTTACGCTGACGTGTCATAATATGATTGGTTAACCTACGTAACTCCACGGAGTCTTTCTTCTTAAACCTGCTGCTTCGCAGGATCGCGAGAAAAGGGATACAGTTTCTGGAGAGAAAGTGAACGAAAGAGAAAAGAAGAAACAATGTACAAGAGATCACCATTAACATTGCTCACACTTCTCTGTCTTTCATTCGGATTCTTCAATCTCACCAATGCTCTTTACGGATCTTCATCCCCTGTGGTTCAGCTCACTGCTTCTAACTTCAAATCCAAGGTAACATTGGATGGGTGATTATGAGCTGGCTGGGTTAATAGATCCGGTTTAGCTTCTTATTTAGTAAACCGAAATGAGAATATTGATGTTGTTAGTTAAACATGTCAGGTACTTAATTCAAATGGAGTTGTGTTGGTAGAGTTCTTTGCACCATGGTGTGGTCATTGCAAAGCTCTCACGCCAACGTGGGAGAAAGTGGCTAGTGTTTTGAAAGGTGTTGCTACTGTTGCTGCCATTGATGCAGACGCTCACCAGTCTGCTGCTCAGGTTTGGTGGATGTTTTCTTGTGAATATAGTCATCCAAAGCTTGTGACTTTTTCACTCAACACAGGTGTACTCTACTATGTGTACAGGATTATGGTATTAAAGGCTTCCCAACCATCAAGGTCTTTGTTCCTGGAAAGCCTCCTGTTGATTACCAAGGAGCTAGAGATGCTAAATCCATTGCTAATTTTGCTTACAAGCAGGTTTTGTTACATGTCTCCTTTTTTGATTCTCAGTTACATATTTTTTCCTGTTATCAAGAGGTTATTATTCTGTGACGTGATTGGGTGAATTTAAAGACATGTTGAAGATGCTCCTGCTACCATGTTAATTTCTTTTGGTTAGAAGGATATTTTACATATTCTGATAAATATGTGGTAATTATGTAGTTGCATCGCACTGATTGTACGTCAAACAAAGTATAACACTGATCTGATTAGTTGTCTTTGTTCGTTTTGCTCTTAAAAAGTAAAATTTCAAGATATAAAGGGTAGCAGTAGCAGTTGATGATCTGAATGGGTTCAACATCTTTAAATGCTGAATATTTTCACCTTTTTCATGGTTTTGTAGCTATTTTAGTAAATATAAATTGAAGAGTCATAAGTGGTCATTTAATTTGCATTGCACATAGCATTTCTATACCAAACTCGTGTCCTTGCACTCAGGAATGCTGATATGATGTTAACTTTTTTCTCAGATTAAGGCTCTTCTGACTGACCGTTTGGAAGGAAAAAGTAAACCATCTGGAGGAGGATCTAGTGAAAAGAAATCTGAGCCTAGTGCATCTGTGGAGCTGAACTCTAGCAACTTTGATGAGTTGGTCATTAAAAGCAATGACCTCTGGATCGTTGAGTTTTTTGCACCTTGGTAAGTTCTGATTACTGACCCCATGGACTGATCATGCCTTAAATACATGGTGCCACTGAAGGTGTAAAATATTGTTTCTTTTTTTCCTTTCTTCCAAAAGGTGCGGACATTGCAAAAAGCTTGCCCCAGAGTGGAAAAAAGCTGCAAAGAACTTGAAGGGGAAGGTGAAATTAGGTCATGTCAATTGCGATGTTGAGCAGGTAATCACTATAAATATTTATATTCTTATATCTTTGTATCAAACCTCCTCTATTCATTTGGTCCCATGATGAGTTCTGACCAATATTGTTATACTGCAGTCGATTATGAGCAGATTCAAGGTGCAAGGATTCCCTACCATTATGGTATTTGGTGTAGATAAAAACAGCCCATATGCTTATGATGGTGCTAGATCTGCGTCAGCTATAGAATCTTTTGCTACAGAACTTGTGGAATCTAGTGCTGGGCCTGTTGAAGTAACTGAACTAACTGGACCGGTATCGTTTTCACATCACTTCTTCTCTTTTAGATGGTACTCTGTTCGAAATCAAGACGTTGACATTTTCTCTATGGTGATTGTATAGGATGTAATGGAAAAGAAGTGTGGTTCTGCTGCTATTTGCTTTGTCTCTTTCCTACCTGACATTCTCGACTCCAAAGCTGAAGGAAGGAACAAGTATCTCGAGATGTTGTTATCTGTTGCAGAAAAGTTTAAGAGACATCCTTACAGGTATGCTAAGAATTAGTGTTTTCTCGCTGCTGCATCATGGTCCTGTTTTAGAGCCTCCTCAGTGTGGCGAGAATGTATTGATGTTTTTAATGTTCTTTGGACCTAAATTTAGAATGAAAATCTCATGTAAATTTTGCAGTTTTCTGTGGGTGGCGGCAGTAACTCAGACGGATTTGGAGAAGAAAGTTAACGTGGGAGGATACGGTTATCCAGCAATGGTAGCGATGAACGTAAAGAAAGGAGTATATGCTCCTCTTAAAAGCGCATTTGAGCTTCAACACCTCTTGTAAGTTCGGCTTAACGAGATTTCTCAATGGTTCAGAATCCAATTTACTGATTTATCCACTCTTCTTAACACATAATCTTTGTTTGTGTTACATCAGGGAATTTGTGAAGGATGCTGGAGCTGGTGGAAAAGGAAACGTGCCTATGAACGGAACACCTGAGATCGTTGAGACGAAAGCGTGGGACGGTAAAGACGGGGAAGTGATCGAGGAGGATGAGTTCTCACTTGAAGAACTCATGGGAGGTGATGGTGATGTTAATGTAGGTACCAAGGATGAGTTGTGAAGAACCCAAGGCGTGACCTGATTTGGCTTCTTTTGGATTGCGAACCGTTGATTGCTTCTCTCTTTATATTTGCCAAAAAGAAAGTAAGATAAGAGACAGTAACCATCCATATGTAGAACTTCCCAACAAATAGACACATTATCAGAGAATCTTTTGGTGGGACTGACATTAGAGTACATCGCTCTTCACTTTTGTTTTAGTTGTTTTGTCTTTTAAAATAAAGGTATAACAACTCTTCAAATATTTCAGTTTCATTTCAGTTTATAATTAGAAGTTAATAACCAAATTACAAATGGTTTTGGTTATTAGTTATTTGTTTCTATGCGAAAGTATAAAACCATCAAAAATCAAACCGAAAGGAAATTTAAATAGACTATCCACCAAAACCAAGTAACACAAGTTGATTCAAACGCTGAACACTGTTCATGGCTTGCCCATAAGATTAGTTGAGCCTTTTTTCCCTTAGATCTTATGACCAAATCTAGAATCATGTACAACAAAATCTGGGACACGCTTTTAAACTAAAGCTTATACTCATCAGCTAAGCTCTCTTACATATATGTTCTTACACAAGTGTGTTGATGGTACCAAGCTCACATGACTTCTTCCACAATATAAGCTCACATGACTTCTTCAAATGTCTGTAAGGGGTTTTAGTTTTATCATCTCCTGCTACTAGCTAACGTCTTCTATCCTCCATAAACATTCTTTTCTCAACGGTGAATCTGTAAATATAGCCTTGATGAAATCTTGTACCTGCAACACACAACAATCCAAAAGCTTCAGATCCCTTCATGAGGTAAAACAAGTTATAAAGAGACTGTACCTCTGTTCTCGTAAAATTGCAACTAAACAACTCGCCATTTTCCCAAGATGAAGTTATTGACTTAAGAGGCATATCCAACAGTTCTGTAAATGAGAAACACAAAAGAAAATAAGCCATGGAACAAAAAGTTTACTGAGCCGCCAATCCTAAGCTTACCGTTAAGCTGCGGGAAAAATGAATAAATTAATAGTAAAGACATGCCTGCTAGTTTTCGAGTTTTACGCAAAGATGGTATGAGATCATCAAGAGGACGAGAAGTGTCGTCTGCAGATTTCAAGGAACCGAGTAAAGAAGATAGATTCTCCAACATGAGATGAATCAGTCTTTGTAGCTGAGAATAAGCAAAACCGTTTTTAATAGCCAGTTATAAAGAACCATTGCACAAGGGACTAGCCAAGAGAAACAGTTACCTGAAAAGTTTCATCAGCAGCCATGTCGTCCAGAAGAAGAATGTCTCTGGTTATTCTGCGAAACACCGACTCCAGAACCACGCACATGCTCTGTTTGTAAGTTTTGGGCCGTAGGACCGGCTCCCATATCAGATGGACTTTCTCTAGACTAAAGACAACCTATAAAACAATTGCAACTTCCTGATCAAACTGACACTTAATAAGAAAAAGGTAAATCGAACACTGATACTTTAAGGCTGAGCAATTACCTGCTCAACGCTAAACTTTGCAGATTCGAATTGATTTATTTGATGAGTATCCTGAAAACCATCTGCACTGTCTATAGCCTGATGACAGATGCAAAATATTAGATGAAGAAATCAAATCTCTTTAAACTTCACATAATTCTACTTTTCTATTGAGGTTCACCTCCTGCAAACTCGAAATTACTAGCTGGACTTGTCTTTGTAAAACTTCTTCTGCCATCAATTTGAATCTTGGGGCTATGTCAGCAAATACTGCATATTCCTTGATGGAACTAGGGAAGCTAGCACGATACTGTGAACAAAATGATGATATAGTCAGAGAAGTTGAATAGAGCTGTTGAAGAGACGTCAGTTTCTCAATCAAAGAAATAAAATTCAGAACATTGGTTTATTTTGCATTACACACCATATATGTCCCATACCTCAAAAGCAAGTCCAAGTATCTCTTCGAACAAATATAAACAATCGTTGTGCAGAAGAACAGCAGCCTGATTGATGCCATTGAGTTGTTTCCCTAACTTCACATTTCGAGAGAGCAAGGAAGAAGAACGATAAGACTTTGTGCATATTTGTGAAAGATTATTCATTCAACTATTCTTTGACTGACCTTGACGGGAACAACAGCTTCATATAGAAGTATAGAATCTCGAGCAGCATGGTAGAACTCTAAAGCAACCCTTGCAGAAGAGACACAAACATCCTACATGAAAAAGGAGTTTATCATCCCAACCAACTCTGAAAATTGCTAATACTGAATACAACAAATCCGAAAGACATACCTCGAGAGTCTTATGCACCAAGTGCACAAGTTGAGAAGCAGCTTCTGACACCACACACATTTCAGATGAAAAGAGTAAGCGAACGATGTGCTTTGACAAATTTGCATCTAAAGACTCCGCACCATCAGACTTCAAACTGGTAGCAAGTCCCTGAAAAAATGATTCCATAATCATGATTAATACATGAGAAGGTTGATGCATTAATAAGTTATCAAAGCTAACCTGGGGAATCGTAAAGTTACACTGCAACAGCAAACTTCTTGCTTTTGCTAGAATTTCTATCTTCTTTCTAGATGCAAAATGAACCTCCACATTTTCAGCATATTTGCTGAGTCTTCCCTCTGAGTCAGACGGTGAAACAAAACCCAGTTCCTTTAGAGCTGTTTCAAACTGAGAGGTCCGCTCAATAACTTTCTGAAAGTCAGCAAATTTAGAAGCATCTTCTGGAACAACCTGACTCCAAAGGGAACAACAAGCTTTTAACAACCAACAGTTGAAGTTCAATGGAGGAAAATCCTCTTCTCGCTACCAGAGAGTTATTAAAACAAACCTTTGAAAGAAACTTAGAAATAATTAGCTCTGATATCCTCGGCCATGTCAATCTCCCGAAAGAATGGATCCATGTAACGTTTCCAAAGCATAAGGAGCTGCAAATGAATTCAACAACCTTAAGAACTCCTGAATATATTGCATCTCCATCCACATCTTCAATCTGCATTCAAGAAAGTAATCATTTAGAGGATTAGAAGACAAGAACCAACGCAGAAAATACGAGAAGCACATAACTTATAAGCTAGATAAAAAAGAAAGAATTCATGGGATAGATAATGGACAGATCTCATCTGTATCATAGAAATAGCTACCTTGTGATCTGAGGAATGATCTAGCCTCAACGTCGCTTCGGCTATTTCACCTGAGGTTTTACATGAATCTTCTACAGCAACAAAAGTGGATGCATGAGTTACAGCTGGGGTAATGACATGCTTGAAGATTGAGTCAGCTGCTTTCGCAAGCCCATAGTCTAACATTCCAATCACCTAGAAAAAAATCCAGAACAGTCAAAACTCAAATAGCGCGAAAACAAATGATTAATAGATAAGAAAATAGTATTCACATTCATACCTCCATTGCCTCGAGAACAGTTCTAAGAGCGATTCCAGTAGTCTCACCAACGCTTAACTGATAACTAATCTTGAGCTTACGCGAGTCCAGCTCGAAACGCACTGCCCTTTCCATGAACTTTGCAAGCACCTCTTGAATCTGCAAACACAAACACAGTTCTTCTAAACCCTCACATCCCATTCTTAGTAAGCGAGATAAAAAGACTTAAGAATAACACAACTTCCTCCTACGAAAACTCTGTGACGTCAGACAGCAAAAATGAAAACTTTAAACTCATTGCTTTAAAGACTACATCTTTATGATACCCACAGACTCATAGCTTCTAGTTTCATCAGAAAGATCAGACTTCTATGAAACCCATTGGCTCACCTCATCAAAACAATCAGACCATTCTTTCCTAAGCAAAACGTAAGCAACAGGCTCTCCTTCTTCCTCTTCACCAACCCTCAACACAACCTTGAGCTCTCTGATCCTCTCAGCAGCGAATCTAAACCTTCCACACTTCAAAGCCTCCTTCGTCTCCTGCAACGCCTCGCATATTCCCACGATCGCACTCACTAAACCAAGCGACTCTCTCTTCACTCTCACTTCCTTGGTCTTCTCCCTTATCTCATCAACCACTTCGCGAATCTCGACATCGATCGGACGGTCGGAAACCAATTGCAGGACATCGGAGACGTCGTCGGAGATCTGTCGGGTCCTGGAGACGGCGTCCTGACAGGTTGAGAAAAGCTCGGAGAATTCGGAGTGGTGGGAGACGAGGTAGGACTGGACTCTGGACTTGATCCGGAGGGAATGGGACTCTAAGCGGTTTATGAGGAGACGGAGATCCGGAGCTGATAATGGTGTCGTGGGATCGTTGAGATCGTGGCCGGAGAGAAGGTCACGGACGTTAAGCGTCTCGAGTAATGCGTCGATCTCCGGCATGACGGAGAGACTGTGGTCGTCGTCGGAGGAAGGAGGAGGATGAGATGTTCTCCGATCAGAGAGATATTTGCTGTGAAAGAGAGATATGGCGGTAAAACTGGGCCTTTATTGGACTTGATGATTTTCTTTCTATTTTAGTATTGGGCTTGTCATATAGAATGGTAGGCCCGTGTCTTCATCCTTTGAACACTGAGTGGTCACATAACTTAAAGTAACATTTTGCAAAAGGTTAACTTTAGTGTCAACGCAAGATAACATTTTTTTGACTAAATTTGATGCCGTAAGATAACATCTAGCGGCTTATAGACTGTACATTAAATCATTTGGCTCTGAATATTCACATCCAAACTGAAAAAATCATTTTTGAAAAATTATCTAAAATAGGGGGAATTTCAAGTTTATTTGTCGTACCACTTTTCATTTTTATCTTCACTAAATAGACATTTTCAAAAATACTATTTTTTTAAGATGCAATTTTTTTTTAAATTAATTAAAATTCTAAATTTGACATTCATAAACCCTACCCCCACCCTACACCACCCCTTAACTCTAAACCCTAAGTCTTAGATTAATTAACCCAATGTTATAAGTGTGTTTTTTCTCTTAAAAACAAAGATAAAAGTGATTAAAGTATTTTTGAAAAGTGATACAAGGAAAGTGGTATTTTTGACAATTTTCCTCTAAAATACCACATTTTTAATATTAATTGTTTACGTTAATCACTTTTACTCTTTTTTTTTAAAGAAAGAAAAAATATTTATAGCAATAGAGTTAATTTTATTTTATCTAATGACAAAATATTGTTATTAATGGCCTTACTAAGTTTGTTTCTCTTTTTTTTTTTGAGGTCTTCTTCTGTGTTTTTTCTTAATTTAATTTTGTCTTTCACTAAGACTTGAGGTAACTGCTTTAGGAACAAAATAGAACATGAAATTAACACTCCGTAATACTTTTATTCTTTATTATTAGTACGTGTATACAGACTGCCTTACAAATACATAGAAAGAACATAGATATGACCATCTCAGATTTTTATTCATCTTAATTCTGAACACACTATATATTATAAACTGTATGATAAGCTGAAGCTTGGCGTTAACCGAAAAGAGTAGACCGCGATGATCATATTACACTCACCATGTCTTCACACAATATCGCTAGCGTATTTTAGACGCCAATTATCAGGATCCAAATACTCAGTATCAAACAGCTTGGGAGCATATCCTTTCTCACGATGTCCCTCGAAGTAGCATTTGTGGAGAGACTCTTTGTCATCAAGAAACTGGCTTAGCCATTTACCAGATGACCTCATGTGTCGTTTCAAGTTATCGTTGAAGTCTACGTAATAGAGCCCAAACCTCACTTTATACCCTTTCTCCCACTCGAAGTTGTCCATTAACGACCATATGAAGTAACCCTTCAGCCTCACATTGTGCAGCCTGCGAACCATCCATCACATGTATGATAATCTAGACAAAACTCACATTGTATGCCTTTAATTGCTATTATAAAAGTATTTTCAATTTTTAGTAAACATATTAGTTAGTCAAATATATACACAAATAATCTAATAATAACAACAAATTTGTATTTGCAAAATTTAATCACTATAAGTATCTTAAAATTCATCATTCTTCCTATTTTTACATATAAAATATACTTCCAATATATCTAAATTTATACAAAAAAAGATTTTTTTTTTGTAAATTAGTAATATATCATGTTTCCAATATTAATGTATGGAGTTTTTACTGTATACATACCTGATGGCTTTACCCATGATTAAGATGTGACTCTGGATGAACTCTTTTCTACCGTAGTCGTTTGTGGCTTCTGCTACGGTCTTGGTTCCATTATCAATTTCGTCCATACCTACCAATATTTAATCTGAATTAGAATATTGTATCATATCATCATCACACTGATTAGCATACATATGTATATGAGTATGCATGTATTTTTATATTGTTAGCTGAGTTACCATTCTCCATAATGTAAATCTCTGGATTCTTGTATTCGTCTTTGATATGTTTCAAGAGATTCATCAAGCCCGCTGGATATATCACTATCCCCGTTGAAGTTGACTGCAAATTAAACAAGACATAGTATAGGTTGTTCCCTGATCACTTTCATTTGTTTGTTTTTTTTAAACTAAACTCAACCTCCTTAGTAATTTTGTATATATATATATAATGTGTACGTATAAACAAATACCTTGAGATGTGGTGAATGGTTTTGCTCAACTGCAGGAACCAAAGAAACACATGGCTAATATTATTTATTATTTCATATATAGAATATTGTTATATACTTCATCTGTTTCAAAATATTTATATTTTAGAATTTTGACACCTATTAAAAAAAAATACCGAATACATTTTATTAAATACATTTATCTTTTAAAATTAACAATTTATCATTACATTGAAAATATAAAAAAATATATTATTTTGAAACAATTTTTTTTGCTTAAATTTTTTTTTTTCGAACCCAGAGAGTATTGCATAGTATTATGAAGAGAACAAATTATTTCAGTCCGTAAAAAATAGAAAAAAAATGTTACCTGTCAGTTTTACGCCTAAGTCGTTGCTATAACTAAGCTCAGATGGATTGACATTGGTGAGAGGGGTGGTGAAAAATGTTCCATAGTAATTTAATCCGACGAAGTCCAAAGAGTTTCGTAGTTTCTCAGATTCTTCTTTGGTAAATTCGGGCAAACGAATGTTTACATCTTTTTGCATTTCCTTAGGATAATGTCCATATGTGAGAGGGCGAAGGAACCTGCCTCATTCGTAACCAAACATTAATTTAATTAGATCATGGATACATATTAAGATTGCCAACGCCAATAAAATAGAAACTCACCAGCCTAGTTGATACTCAAGGGCTCGTCTTGCAGACTCCACATCTTCACTTGACTTTGGATCTTGAGCCTCGTACCAGTGAGATACCAACACTATTCCAATCTTCCCTCCGTTCTCTTGGCACTATAGCAAAAAAAAATAACCGAACAATTATATATATATATGATTTAGGGTTTGAGATTATAAATATATGAATATTTCTAGTCGAGACTGACCTTTTTACATTTTCGGAATTCTTCAACAGCAGCAAGATGAGAAAGAATCTGGTTGTGACCAACTTTGTAAGGCTCCTCGGATGAATCTCCAGTGAAACATTTGGAGACTTCAAATGGAGAACACCGTCCTGGAGCTTTCTTACCTTTTGAAAAACCAGCAACACTAAAGACTGATGGCTCGTTAAACGTTGCCCAGTTCTTCACCCTATCTCCAAACCTCTCAAAGCAGAATTTTGCAAACTCTCGGAAATCCTCTCTACATTAATTAGAATTGTATTTACATTAATTTGTTATAGAGCTGGTAATAATATATATATTTTTGGTTGCCATATAAAAATATTTTTATTTATTTGCGAAATTACTTACACAATTCTTTCGTCTACAAAACCACCGTATTCCATTTCTAGAGCAAATGGAGATTCCCAGTGAAAGAGAGTAACAGCAGGCTGAATCCCTACCAATTATTAATACAAATGTTTTTTTTAAAAAAATCATTACTATACCACACAAGTTGGAATAATCAGGTAAGACATTTAAGAGCATAAGTTGTTATAATTAGGTTTTCAACCATTGGCTATAAGTTCATTTATGAGATCGTTGTAGAACTTCACACCCTCCTCGTTTACACCTGTCCTTAGTTTTCCATCTGAAAATTGATGCATATGAGTTATAAATTTATTAATAAATTTACCTCCTTTCAAATTTGGAATTTAGTGGTTTGGTTAAACAATTAAAAGGAAGAATGCGAAAGGACTCACTAGGCAAGACTCTGGTCCATGAGATTGAAAATCTGAACCCATTCGTTTTCAATTCCTTCATTAATTTTATGTCATCCTATAACATTACATCCCACGCAATCCTTTCAATACATATATATATATATATATATGAAAATAATATACTACTATTTAACAGATTTTTATTCACACTGAAATTCATTTATTTTATAAATTAGACCAGTATGCCCATTGTAACAATGACGTACCTTGTAACGGGTATAGAAGTCGACTCCGATGTCTGCATCATCCCTGAGTTCAACCTTGTCTGAAAATCACAGTGACTTATTTCATTTTTTTGAAAGGGTTTAGTAATATAATTTGGCGATCCAAAACTAAAATAAAATAAAATGTGTTAGATTAAGTTATCAAAATAGCAGAAACTATTTCAATGATTTCAACTGTAAACATTATTCGGTCCAAGAAATAAATAACCATTTCAGATACATATGCTGTAGTAAAATAGATTGATGTTATACATTTTTTTTTATTCATGATAGATTCCGAGTTTGGTATCACTTTACAAGTAATAGAAAAAACTGTAATTTATACCAGGGAACATGTGTGTAAATTCATCCCATGTTGTCAAGCCTCTCCCTGATCCCTTTTTAGCACCTTCAACCTATAAACAATTTGAAAATGATAAGATTTTCTTTTGAACGACTAGGAGACTATGAATCCGAAGGCCGGTACACCTCTCTAAGAAAAAACTTAAAACTATGTTAAATTAACCTCGTTTAAGCGATTAACGTAATAAAAGAGTTATACCTATTATTCCTAGTTGGTCAATAAGATTTATATATCTATGTTATAATGGATGTCACTATATTATGTGTATAATACCAAATGTATAATGACCTGAAATGCGGAAACAGATGTTCCAAAGATGAAATCTTTGGGGAAGTCGTGCTTGTGGATCTCAAACTCGGGTCCAATGATGGTGCCCAGTTCTTCATCATCTAGGTTGGTGTGCGGTTCAACCCTATGCGGTCCAATCACGGTGCCAAGATCGTCATCAAACCCCGTGTGAGGTCCAATAACGATACCGAGATCCTCATCGCTTGGTTGAGGCCTAGCTTCAGCGTTGAAGCTAAGGGTACTAGTTAGGGCTAAAACCACTAGGAATAAAGTGAGAGCAGTGGTAGCCATTATATTATTATGGTTCTTCTAATTCCCAAGCCGTCTCCTATTTATAGAAAGGAAGCTTCACGTGTTGCATTAAGTGAAAGGGAATTTATGGGTTTACTTGTGTTACACTCATATTTTGTGGGACATGTTTTGTTTGGTTATATAGGATAAGATATAGTACTGTTTATTATACATTGAAAATGTTATCCAATCGAGGAAAAATGAAACGAAAATTTAAAATTTCGTACAATTAAAAATAAAAGTGAAGCCAAAATCATACCGAACCTATTCATATTAGTTTAAAATTTTTGATAATCCAAATTATCTTATGTTGTTATTTTTCATATCCAAAAATCTAATAGAATATAGCTTTGACATATTTTTCAGTATAAAATGGTTCTACATATATATATCTTAAAATATGTAGATATATTGCACCAAGGATTTAAAATATAAAAATAATTATGTTATAATTTAAACTAAAATTTCTTTTAAATAAAATAATAATATACTTAAAATTATTATTTCTGCGCATATCACATGAAAAAAATTATACTAAAAAATGAAACGGACCAAATGCATATATACTGGTTATTTCTTTCCTTTTTATTACTTTTTTATAAAACATATCTTTAAATTTTAGGTTAGAAAATCTCTTAATTTACTCTTTCTAGTGGTATAGGATTTTAGGATTATAAGTACATATTAAAAGATTTGTTAATAATAAAATTAAACTGATATTTTATCAATACATTTCTTTTTAAAATTTTAAACTCCCTCTTATTATATTCTGTTAAAAAGTGACAGTTTTATTTGCAAACTATTTGCAATTCACCAGTCACAAAACGTAGAAAATTGTTTGACTATTTTTCTCAATGAAACAAAAACTTTCTAATTTTTGTGCAGTTTTCTTACTATGAATTATTCAAGTGTCACTCTCGGTACACAACACCAAATGCATTTTAATGACTTTTAAAAGATTATTCTTATACCTTGCTCAAAGCTTTAATGTTTTAATATTCCACTCGTTTGTAGAGGTTTTTCTTTTCGAAGATAGCTTCGTATGAAGAAATCAAATATCAAGATTTCGTGTTAATTAAACATCTACTATATTAAAACAGAGTCCTATTTAAATACTACCATAGGATATTTTTTTGGACCTATTGAACATGTTGTGATTTATCTATTAATTAGTTATCATATTATTTATATATCTTATTAACTAACCTTCCTATTTTTTCTACGTATCTATAAAATAACTTTTATTAAATATATATTTTATTTTAACACATTATTTAGCCAATCAATCTAAACCATATAAATAAATATCATTTGACAAATTTTATAAATACGATCATTGAATTTTGTATTCAACAGTAGAACAAAATATGTGATTTATTGACATTTGAGTTCATCGTGCTATATAGTTTTTGACCTAGCATATGTGAATCATAAAACATGCTATATTAGAGTTCAAATATACAATATAATATTATCATATACTTTGTACATTATAATGACTTATAAAATCTATTCTATTAAAATAGAATCTTATATTTATCTATCTTGAAAGTTGTCATTTAACTTTTGGATTGTTTCAAATTTGTTAGTGTATTACATAATTTATGGTTCTATTTAATTAAAAACGAATATTTATAATTATCTCTATTACTCACTATTTATCTTCATTCATAATTTTTCATATCTTACCTAAATATAACAACTTCAACAGAATATGGTAATTAGAATATTTTATTTTTTTAAAAAGAGTAATCAAAATATACTATTCGATTTTTAAAATATGAAAATCAAAATATTTTAATTATATATAATTTTTGATACACAAAAATATCACCGTCCTTTCAAGGACGGGTCAAAATCTAGTTGTATTTATTATGTTTTTTTCCCTTTATCACTTGATTAGTGAAGGACAATGTTTTGACTAAATGAGCATAATTCTTATAAGTATTTTTCTTTTGCCAAATATATGAATTTCATTGAAAAATGATGCTTGTTTGTAGCAGTTTACAAATTATTTAGATTATCTTAGGATCCTCTAAGAAAAAGAGTGGAAAAGCAAGAGAAACCCAGGTCATTAGTCGTAGGCGAGCCAATGGTGCATCAGGTCGTTGAACTTCTTGTATGATCTTTTTCAATAATGTTGTGTTGTCGTGGAGTCTTTTGTTCCTCTCCGGCCAAATGGAGTAAATGGTGGCATGAACAGCTAACCTTTTGAGACATGTTATAAGTGTTGCTACTACTCAAAGTTCTCTAAGAAACAGTTTTTATAAATTTACGATACTTTGTGAAAACGTCGTCATTCAATTTTAATATTTACGTTCTTTCACTTATCTAAAACTCATTTAATTGTTTTATTCATCACCTAGAGTTGCAACGCGTTTTTCACATCAATGCTTTTGATTAACAAAAACATTGAATGAAGATAAGGTATCTGAAACAAACTTACTCAACGGACAACAACTTTGTGTATTGATTCTAGTCATTAGAAACCACATAGTCTTCTTTGTCTAAGAGTCTAACATTGCTTAACTCGGGATAACGATACAACAACCGTCCATAAAACTTTGGGAAAATTTCCATCGTTCTGAGGATACAATACTTGAGATTGAACATCTTTACAACATGTTCTAGAATCGAGCTAACCAAACTTGAGATAAATGGGTATATCACATTATAAAATGCTAAACTTATACGTGTGTACACATGCATTTACAATTTCTAAAACTATACAAATGAGTAGTGCTTATTATGCAATCAAGAGATAAATAATCTTGATTACACACAAAACTAATAATGTTCTTATCGCACTTCCTCTTCCCGGATTTGCCGCTTTCTTCTTCTTCATTCCCTTTATAAAGTTTCCACCTTTATACGCAAAACGCGAACGCAGATCGTAACCCAGCTACTGTGATTTCGATTTCTACGGTAATAGTACTAACTTTTAGTGATTGGATTGGTGATCAGCATCTGGGTTTTTGCAAAGGTACAACCTTTCGTCTTCTATCTGGATTAGATTTTCTATTGATCCGCCGTTTCTCTGTTTCTCTCTGTTGAGATCTCGATGACCCGGAAGCTTCATACTTTGTTTCATCTGAGCAGTTAATAGCTAGATTAGTTAGTGTTGTTTGCTTTTGTGATCGTGTTGTTCTGACTCCAAAAGAGTTTATAGAGAATATCGGATTCAAAGCTATACTGTGAAGTGTGTTTTAGTTGATGATCAAAAGTCTACGTACTTTACAGGATCTAGTTTGATTCAAGCTTGTATATGATTTGCTTCAAATAGCTCGTGTGTATGTTGCTTTGATCAAAGATTCAACCTTTAGCTCCATCTATACAGTTCTATGACATTAGTCAAAGAGTAATATCTGAGTTTTTTTTTTTGATGTTTATGCAGTGTTCTTTATCATTTCCACTGATCCAACCATGTGGAAGTTCAAACCATTTGCTCAGAAAGAACCTGCGGGTCTGGAAGGTCGATATCTCGAGATAGGAAGCCTTAAACTTCAGGTAAGAAACGTCATTGCGGAAGGAGGTTTCTCCAGCGTTTACTTAGCTCAAGATACAACTCACGCGTCAAAGCAATACGCTTTAAAGCACATGATATGCAACGACGAGGAGTCTCTTGAGCTCGTGATGAAAGAGATCTCGGTTCTGAAGTCTCTTAAAGGGCATCCGAATGTGGTCACGCTTTGTGCACACGGTATCTTAGATATGGGGAGGGGTAAGAAAGAAGCTCTTTTGGCTATGGAGTTTTGCGGTAAGTCTCTTGTGGAAGTGCTTGAGAGCAGAGGTGCTGGTTACTTTGAAGAGAAACAAGCTCTTGCGATTTTTAGAGATGTGTGTAATGCTGTCTTTGCTATGCATTGTCAGTCCCCACGCATTGCTCACAGGTAGGTATACAGGTTGGTTATTTTGTAATTGCATGTGTAAGAGATAGAAACTGAACATTGGTGTTGCTGTAATTGCTTTAGAGACTTGAAGGCAGAGAATCTGCTACTTAGTTCAGATGGACAGTGGAAGGTATGTGACTTCGGAAGCGTTTCAACAAACCACAAGATATTCGAAAGAGCAGAAGAGATGGGTATTGAAGAAGACAATATTAGGAAACACACAACACCAGCATATAGAGCTCCTGAGGTTTGACTAGAAACGCTCTTACACAGATCTTAAGTGGCTAAAGAAACATGTGTGGTTAATATCTTTATTGGCATTAGATGTGGGATCTCTTTCGAAGGGAGGTTATAAGCGAGAAGGTTGATATATGGGTATGTCATGTGAAAACCCTTCTCCAATTCTCTCCTGATGGGTTAATCAATGAGGTCAACACTGAAGTTTTTGTTTTATACAATGTTTCAGGCTCTTGGATGTCTTTTATTTAGGATATGCTATTTCAAGAATGCATTTGATGGAGAATCAAAGCTGCAGATTTTAAATGGGAACTATCGTATACCAGATTCACCTAAATACAGTTCATCTGTTATTGATCTCATCAAAGACATGCTTCAAGGTTCACCTGATGAACGACCAGATATTACACAGGTTGAATAAACAGCACTTACTTGGTTATCATTTGATGCAATGTCTCTAACAACATTTCCATCTACAGATTTGGTTTCGTGTCAACGAGATGCTTCCTACTAATTTACAGAAGTCATTACCAGATCAACCACCTGAAATGCAATCTACTGGAGTCCATGACGGTAATGATGTTGAAAAACTGAGTTTGGATTAGCTTCTCTATGTGATTCTTTTTTTTATCCTTGTGAATTTTTGGCAGGTTCATTAAAGTCAGCAAATAAATCTTCTCATGCACCTCATAGAAGTCCACCACCTCCACCATCATCATCTGAAGAACCAGCCAGTGGAGGACCGCTTGGAGCGTTTTGGGCGACTCAGCATGCTAAAACATCAGTTGTATCAGAAGACAGCAAAAGTATGCCTATATTTGATGAACCAAACCGCCACACCAGTCATCATTCCAAGACTAGTCCTGTGAGAGGAGAGACTCGTTGTAAGGATACAAGTCCTGCTGCAACCAATAACAGAACAAGAGTTTCGAAGGATGACGCTTTTAACTCGTTTGTTGCTGATTTCGACACCACGAAGCTCGATAATGGTAATAAACCTGCAAAAGAAGAAGCATTGGAGGCTGAGATAGAGAGGTTAAAAGAAGAGTTGAAGCAAACAAAGTCAGAGAAGGCTGAGATTACGGCTAAGTTTGAAAAGCTTTCTGCCATCTGTAGATCGCAGAGGCAAGAGTTGCAGGATCTCAAGCAAACACTTGCCTCTAAAACTGTGTCATCGTCACCGAGCAGAGACCAAGCCTCCCCAGGGATGCGTTCCACCTCATCAACTCCAACGGTACTCTCTTGGTTCCTGTTAATCTAAGTGTTAGGCCTACACATATGATTGCATTTGCTTTTTTTTTTTACATCTTATGATTCTACTGTTCTTGTTGAAACAGAGAGATAAGGCCTGGGATCTTCAGCAAGACAGATCTGATTGGTCGGCAGGAAGCTCGGATCCAAATTCATGGCAACCATTTAGCGATGCATCAAAGGGTAACAACAATCAGTCAGTGAGAACCAAAAGCAAACCAGCTTCTTCAGCTCCTGCTCAAGCAAGCCAAGGTTTTGAGCCATGGGGTTTTGAGACAGAGTCCTTCAGAGCTGCTTCACCATCTTCAGCTTCTGCTAGTGCAACACAAAGATCTGTTAGTTCTGGAAGCAGTTCACAGAGATATGGGAACACAAAGATGAGAGAGAACCAGAAAGCTGCTCAACCTGCTGGATGGGCTGGCTTCTAATAAAAGACTGACTTGATCTCAGTGCCCATTTTGCTTTTCTCCTCTTACACCAACAACAACAACAACAACAACAGCTTCCTGCTTGCTTGCCATTAACAGAATCTTAAATATTTTTTGTAGATGATCAACCATCCTCTGTTTTTGTGTATCCACTTACTTATGTAGATTGTGAAACTTTACAGATTTGGTTCTTGCGGAATGTATAAAACGCATCACTGAGCTGTGGCTAAGATCTCTGCTTTTAAACTATCAAATGATTTAGACAACGTAACGTTTGTATATCTCATGCTGTGGCTGTTGTCGTTGCGCTACACTCCGGATCCAGCCTTTGAAATTTACTAAACCAAACCAAAATCTTCTAATTAAAACCGAACCATAATTTAAAACTGGATTAAGTTTTCCTAAACCAAAACAAAAATTTTAATTTGAAATAATAGTTTAGTAAAAATCATCAAAGAAGTGTAATTCTAGGAAAAAATTAGTAAACTAGTTTATTAAATGACGATAATTCATCTAAAACCGAACCGGATTCGAATCGACAAAACCGAACCAAAATTTCAAAATTGAACTAAGAGAACAAAACCACTTTCTCACTCAAATTGAGAAGAAACCGCTCTTAAAAGTCTCTTGTAGTTTTAGAGCTGTAGAGAAAATAAAGGTTCCACCTTTGAATCATGTCCACTCCAGATCTCAACTCCTCCGTCTCTCTAACTGTATCGCCTTCCACCGTAGCCGCATCAGAAACTCCGATGACACAACCCAACACTTCTCAACCGTCGTACAGAGCCATAGCTCCACTTCACCGTCAACCTCAACAAAGCATCCACCCGCATCCCTTACCGGTCAGGCGATCGAATCTCGTTTCTGGTTCGCCTCATCAGCCTCGCCAAGACCCTTCAGCTATTGTTCACCCGGGGACCCGACCCGGAAGGCAGAGTCCGAATACCACTGCGGGTAGTCCTGGTGGGTATCCTCCTCTGCCGTTTTATGCGTACCAAAACGGACAGGGTTTGGATCAAATGAGTCAGTTCGTGAGAGCTGTAAATCCTCAGATCCATCATGCTTCTCATGTCGGGTCGGGTCACTTGAAGGGAGTTCCTCACTTCTTGCAACCTCGGGTTAGTTTAGATTCAAGTTGGTTAGTGGAATTTGGTTGATTTGTTAGGATTAGTCTTGTTCTAAGAGGGTACAAGAAGTGAAAGAGAGAGATTGGTTATTACATAAGTTGTTCTGCTTTGTCTGTTTCATCATATGTTACAAAGCTTTGTAGCTTGTGGTTGGTTAGTGAACTTATTTTGGTGATTGTTGTTCTGCGTTTCCAAATTTCTGAATTGCAATCTATAATGACTTTTAATTAATCAGATTGTAACTTGTGTTCGATCTTGTAAAATTTTGATATTTTGATGATTAGGCTGCTCATCCTCCTACTTCAATTCTAGACAATGGTGGGCGTAAACACGCTAGGTACTAGTACTACTCTCTTCTTTCCTTTGTGCATTGTTGATAAGAGATTCTTCTTTACTTACTTGTTAATGTTTGTGTTTCTTTTCCATGTTGTTTAGAAGCAGAAACGACGTGCTGGTCCTTATAAGAAAACGAAAGGTGAGAGATTCTTTTCATTATCTTTTGGGTTTACTTTATCGTTAGAAACTGCTTGCTCGGTCCATTGGGGAGTTTCAATACTTTTTCATTTGTTGTGCAGGTTAGAATAACGGAGGGAGCTTCTCTGTATTCACTTTGTAGATCATGGTTGAGAAATGGTGCTCATGAGGGTGTTCAGGTTCGCCACTGTTTCTGTTTTTCCTTTGTAATTTAATGTAGAGTTCGTGGGTTATGTTTATGTCATCATGGATTTGCTTACAGAAGCAGCAAAGCGATACAATGACATGTTTACCAAAGCCTTTGCCTGCGGATGTGGTGGATAAAAGTTTGCCAAAAGATTCAGCTGAAGAACCAAATCGTGAAGAAGACAAAGAGGTTTTGTGTTTCTTCTTTATACCTTTCCATAATGCTAAGTTTCATGATCTGATATCAACTCTTTGATGAACTTCAGGACGAGGAATCTGTGAAACAGTTGTCTGATTCTGAGCTTTTGAAAAGACATGTTGACCGTGCTAAGAAGGTCCGCGCTCGGTATGTCTCACACAACGCTTCGTTCATGGTGATTGCATAAAGCAAAATTGAGTTTTTTGTATTAACAAAATTGTGGGTTTGTCTTTTTTTGTTTTGTTTCCAGATTAAGAGAAGAACGGTTGAAGAGGATCACGAGGTACAAGGCAAGATTGGCTCTTCTTCTTCCACCATTTGGAGAGCAATGCAGGAACGAGTAGGGATTTAAAGCTTGAGACTTTTAATGTGAATATATTCACAGTGATATATATATCATAAGGAATCATCTTTCTTCTTAGCTTTGATGTATAATAATCAACACATGACAGAGTTTCGGAGAGTTTCTTTCTTTCAACACTATAACATGAATAGGCTTGGTTTCTTTTCTTTCTTATTCACTGCTTGAACAGACGTTTGCTTCTTAGTCTCTAACCGGTCCATGAACCAGCGAGCTAGGGTTTTCAGAGAGCTTCATTGGTAAAGAAGATTGCTTCTTTGCTACAAAAGCATATTGTTCAAGTTCTGTCGTTTATTCACGCAGACATCAATAACATTAGGCGTCTGATGTTCTGTCTTTTCCTTATTTTCTGTCACACATCTTGTAACTCTTTTCTTCTTCAGCGGGACACTCTTTCACAACATAATCTGTTTTAAGGTTTCATTCTCTTGTTGCGAAAGTAGAAACGTCTCTTGAGTATAGACTTCTCATCCAAGAGGTGAACCAGTCTTTAGCAGCCATACGAATCCTAGGGTTCTTATGATCCCTCATATTCAATATTTCAACGTTAACAAAATCAGGATCAGATAACTTTGTTTGTTACAGCTGTCAGTTAGTTTCCAACTGTATCCTGGGGTTATATTGTATGTTTATAAACTTTTGAAGACATTGTAATATGTATTGGAAACACATGGGTATCAACCGAAAAATAAGTACAACCTTTCTTTTTTGGTAAACAAATAATTACAAACCTTTCTCGTCTTTGTCCAAACATTTTTTCGAGAAAAAAAACTATTTTTGTCAAAGTATTACTAAAACATAATTTAAAATTAATTTATTTAATTATAAATAAAATAAATAAAAATACAATTGGTTACATAATTTTTTATAAAATTAAATTATTTTAATTTATGCAAATATTTTATATCGTCTTTTTTGAAGATATATATAAAAGAAATAAAAAATTTGGAATACACAGAAAACTGTTTTGTCAACTAAAAATTGTTTTCTGAAAACGATTTTACAACGTCTTAAGAGCATTTGCATTAAATGTTCATAAATGGTTTACACAGAGTATCACACACTTTTCAAGATAAAAAGTGGTGAACTTGTATCGTGGGAGATTGCTGGGAAGAGCCGAATTCATCACTATTTCACGGGTCCCACGATACGTGGTGACCCACAATTAATTCGTTTATTTTATTTTTTATTTTTTAAAAGCAAAAAAAAAAAATTTGAAAGTTATGTTGGGAATCGAGCCCCCCTCTGTTTGCTAATGGGCATGCCCTAAGAAGTTCTTTTTATTTTATCGGAACAAAAGTTAAAATTTTAAATTTCACACAGGAAAATTTAAGCCATTGGAAATTTTAAATGGTAGATCTATGAGCAGTCACACAGATATATAGATATTATTACAGAAAAGAAAGGCACGTACACGTACACAAGTAGCTTACTAGCTATTACATGGCAACTGATTCAGTTGAATGTTTATCATGCATGCATGGCAGACAATACAATCAACTGATTTGATCTGTCGCTTTTTATTTAAACGTGCACGATATATAGACACACATCGAGATACGCAAGCCATAGGATAATAAGTAGATAAGTTCCTCTCATCATGATGAGGTATTTATTCTTGTGGTCTTTGATCGGATCCATCTATGCGCATCAGAGAACCTCATGAGGGGAGAGAAACAAGAACTCAACCCCAATATAAATCGCATCATTCACCAGAAATCCCTTTGAAGGTTTGTAAAGTTCCTCTAGCGCCAAAAACTTAGAAAGGCCCCAGCGGTCATTGGAGGAAAACCGATGGCTATCTCTTTATCAAACAAGTAGATATTAAAATTAGCAAACGGCTTATCTATATATAAAACAATTTTATTTTTGTGCAAAAAAACCAAAAAAAAAGTATAATACCAGCTTCTTGGTGATTGCGGTTGACTTGGTCCAACACTCGCAGTTTATAGACGGCCGATGTTGCTTGCACTGGACCTTTGCTCACAAAATCGGACGCATGCAGAAACAAAGACAACGAATTGTCTTTTCCATCTAAGTATCCTTTAGGGTACATCTCTAAGTACTTGGTTGAAACACATATGAATGAATACACTTGTTGTTATTTCCCTCTAGTATTGTCGTTATTTGAAAGATTATTTAGTTGTAAATTATAGGTAACTTAGTCGATTAATATATATACATATATGGGCGTATTCAACCATGCATAATATATAATAAATTTAAACAATGTTTAAGAAATCGTTAGGCGGTAGATAACTAGACGTTTTGTAGAAGACTAGTGATTAGACGGATTATTTGAAGTCTAGGTAAGATATAGGCGTTAACGAATTATTGATTTATTTTATTTATATATATATATGACATTCTATGAAATAATTTTATTTTTAAATAGAAATATGAAATTATTGCGATAAATTATCAAAATTTGATATGCAAGACAAAAGAAATTAGATAAATTTGTGGACCTATACTAATATTATTGCTTATATTAACATATTTAGACTAGTTTAGATTGATTTTAATCAATTATAACTGATTTCGAATAGTTTAAATCTATTTGAATCATAAATCCATATAAATCGGATTTCAGGAAAATCATTTCGAGTGGGATCGAGTAGCCGCGTAGGCGGGAGCTTGGTGTCGCCTAAACCGATTTTTAGAACTTTAAATTTAAATAGAGGGAACACAAAATTTGGCATACCATCTCCGTGGTCCAACGGTGAACTCATAGGAGGAATGTTTTTCACCATCGAAGGAGGAAAACTGAGTGATCTTCCAGGTGAATCTAGAGTTATTCCTGGGCACCTCCGTCAGTGTAAGGCGTTCGGCTGTTCCCAAGGTTCGGGAGATACTGGCAACCTTGAGAAATTCGGGTGTCCTGACTCCGGTGATCTCGCCATAGAAAACTGCTTTGTCGTTCACAACATACTTTTCCTTCAACACCTCTAGTGAGATGAAGCTGCCTAGCCCCCACGCGTTTTGCTTTGAGTTGAAATCTAACTCATACGCTGATAAGATCGACAACATATATCGCAGTATCAAAGATACAAAACATCATCAAAATAATCACTAATTGATACTCGTAAAATTTTAATAGTATTTACCCATGCTAAAATCAGGTGCTCCAGTCTGAGAGAGTACACTGAGTTTGAAACTGCAGTTGACTCCCCAGTTTGAACCGGTACACTGTTCATCAGTGATATACAGAAAGAAGGATAAGTAGTCCTTGGTATAATCTGAGCGAATATCCAACCTCCTATATATCGCCATTTTCAAGCCAACACGATCAATACAAATATATATATTTATGTTAAATTCATCAGTTTGAACAACCAGATCGAATGACTCACCATTTGAGACCATAAGCAAGGAAATCCAATGACTCACACCTCTTGATTTTTCTGAGTCATTAGCTTAGACATTCCATCGACCAACATGAAGTGAGCATTGTTGCGTTTCTTTGCCAGATCTCTTACGGTGTCTAAGATAGAATACATGCAAAATGAGCAAACATATATAGACTACAACTGATTAAATATTTATGTTTCTTTTTGAAACATTTTATACTTATATGTAATTAAAATTATATACATATGTGTGTGTGTGTAAAACGAACCTTCAAGTGACGTTAGACCCATTGTGAAGTAGGGTTTTTTTTTTTTAGTTTTGTTGGTCTGTAGTTTGTTTTGGGGTATGTGTGTCTCTATATATAGGCACATTCCTTTACGAAGGGGGTTTAGTTAGAATCTAAACCAGACCAGAAATGGATTTATTCTCCCCCCACCCACCAAAAAAAAAAAAGATTAGAGATGTGATTTGTAAGGGCCATAAGAATTTCTAAAACTTACTTTTCCTCAGTATTTTTATTTCAACTCACTTCAAAGCAACGTTTTAAGTGAAATAATAATAAACTAAGAATAATGATAAAATATAAAAATGGTATCTTAATTGTTTTTTAAATCACTGAAGATTATTCATTAAAATTATTAAATGAGTAAAACTTTTTTTAAATACTCTTTTCCGAAAAAATTTATAAAAAGACTTTCATATATTTTAAAAAATTTAGCTTACATAACATATAATTTATGAAATTTTAATATTTTATCTATTATTCTTAACTTATTAATGTTATTGTATTCTCTTAAACTTTGCTATAGAGATGTTTCTAGGCATCAAAAATGGTAGGTAGGAGCCATAGAAACTCATAGCTACCCATATCCATGCTTAGCTCTCGAGAAGCCTTAGTCACAACTTAAAAAAAAAATACTATATAAATGATGAAGTAGAAGAATTGTCTTCTAGTGGTCAAGGTCTAAAGGTTTGTACATTATATATGAGGTTTGATTTCCAGAGAAGCGTAATTTCTTATAAATTATAGGATACAAGTTTTTTGGAGGTGCTAAAGTTGTAGATAGAACCGTTAGTTGTAATTGTAAGTTGCAAGAGAGCAAGTTCATCAAGAATATTGTACATACATAATCGTTCGTCATTCCAATTGTTATGGAAAGAACAACATCGTGGAATCGATGTTCGTAAAACTGTTCATCATGCACATAGTTGGTTATTATATGTAATAGAATATATATTATATGATGATGTAATCGATGATTTAACTAATGTTAGAAAAACAGATGACGATTTTTAACAAAAAGTTATGTTGATTTGTAGATGTGATTGAATTTGAAAACATTTAATAGAACCTCTATGCATAAATGTTATAAACATAATAAATTTATTTGATCACAAATTGGAATTATTCAAAATTTGATATAGTTTGATAAGATATAAGTTAAAATTATATTTTGGTTTAGATATGTAATAAAAACATATAAAGATTGGTTTTAAAGAAGACATAATAAACTCTATAAATTAATGTTACAAACATATATAGTTTTTTAAAACTTATATAAATGTATTATAATAAATTAATAATAAGCATAAAGTTTATATAAAGATAAATAAATACATCTCTGTTGTTTCTAGTTATTTAAAATATTTTTATTTTGTATAAGTACATTTAAAACATATTGAAACTCTAGGAGACACATATACTTCCAATACATCAAAAACACTAAATAATTTTTTTTATCAAAACCAAATCTGTAAAGTTTCATGAATATCTCAGATATGCGAGCAAATATTTTTTTTATTTAAAATAAAATACTTTTAAAACAAAAAACTCTATAAGAAAATTATCTATATATCTATATTAGTTGATAAAATTTCATAGTTTAACATTATTAATTATAAGGATTTTACTGTATTAATATATCAATAGTGGTATGAAAACCATATTTGCATTTTTTTGAAGAATGTCATATCAGTAAAATAATAAATATTTAGTATTAAAAATAAATTATTTAGATTGTGTGGAATAAATAAATTTAATCAAATTAAAAATCAGGAAATTTATAAAAAATCACAGCCATTAATATGAACTTAGTCCATTATAAACTATTAAAATTATCGAAAAATTAAAACTAATAAAAGTTAAGTCATGAAAAAACTAAACGAGGACCATTTAAATTTATAGGAATGTCATTAAATAACACGAAATTATAAACCAACCAAAATATTTAGAAAATTGTTTAATTAAGCCAATTAATCTAAGAAATGCATCCCTTAAATTTGACTTATAAAGAACAAACATATTACACAAATTTAGGAGGATAAAAACATTAAAAATGAGAAGAGAGAAAAAACATTTGAAAATCTTATTAAAAACTGTGAAATATCTTTAGTTTTTTAGTAGAATGTGAATTCCATATAAATAATAAATATTTAGTATTAAAAATAAATTATTTAGATTGTTTGGAATAAATAAATATAATCAAATTAAAAATCTGAAAATTTATAAAGAATCATAGCCATTAATATGAACTTAGTCCATTATAAACTATTAAAATTAACAAAAATTAAAACTAATAAAAGATAAGTCATGAAAGAAAAAAAACTAAACAAGGACCATATAAATTTATAGAAAGGTAATTAAATAACATGAAATCGTAAAACCAACCAAAATATTTAGAAAATTTGTCCAACTAAGCCAATTAATCTAAGAAATGCAACCCTTAAGTTTGACTTATAAAGGACAAACATATTTCACGAATTTAGGAGGATGTCGTCATCTAAAAACATTAAATGAGGGGAGAGAAAAAAAAACGTTTGAAAATCCTAATAAAAACTGTGAAATACTTTCTTTAGTTTTTTACCAGAATGTAAATTTCATATAAACATGAGCAATGTTTGTAAAATTTTACTAAAAAATCCTTAAGAGATTGATTGTGGCAAAAGAAAATAAGACATTTCCAACCCATTCCTCTCAGTGAAATGGTGGATTTTCTAGTGGAGATTTGGGAACAAGATGGTCTATATGACTGATGAACAAGATTTGAAAGACATGCACACATACACTAGTTAAGACATTTCCGATTTTTTGATAAAAAAAAGACATTTACGATTTATTTATTTTTTTGGTTTGGTTTCAGAAGTCCCTTGTTGTACTATCTTTCACTTGGAATTGTTGGAGAAAACCGGGAATGTTCATCGTAATTGAGAAAATCTCCTTGTTGTACCAACATTCAGTCTAATGATATTTTGTACATGGATTTGACCAAAAAAATATGAAAAATAAAGATTAACCGTTGAAATGAAGCTATTCATGTATAACTGTATAAGCCACAAATACTCAGTTTATACATGTGTTTTTATAATTTTAAAATTCTTATTTGTACCTAAATTTTATCAAATTTATTAATATTAAATCTATTAGATACTCTAGTGATATTCCACAATGTGGATATATGCTCTAATATGGGGCAGGAGCATTTGATTCTTTTATAACCCAGTTACCCACTAAACTCGGCCATGCATCCATATTAAGTTTTTTTTTCTGTTGAACCATTTTTTTTTAAAATAAGATTTTAATGTTGTACGCTTGACGCTTGTTTTAATTGTTCACTAAAGCAAGTTAAGCGGACTACACAAATCAATCCACCATTATAACTTTAAAACAACGAATTCTAGAAACCATTTTCAGGTTAAAATACTCGCCAATCTTCTCACTTTCGAGAATCTTATCAAATAATGAACATTTTTTTTTTGAATTTATAGGGGAGCTAAGATCTTGGACATTAATCTTTTTTTGCCCAGAAGCAACCTTTGCTAATATTATTTCTGGCATAAAGTATTTTTTTTTACGGTGGATCGAACCCATAAGCATAATAACATCAACGGTTGCGTTTAAACCAATTGGGATGTCACATATGTGGTATAATGAACATTTTTCATAACTTCTTTCTTTCTGAAAATTTTATTCATGATTTGTATGTTGGCTAGATACAGATCTATACATCTAAGATATTTGACATCCGGTTTACCCAACTTTATATTCTCTTGGATATTTCGACCAGAGCCGAATAGCAGTAGACTTGTTTGGACTTGACGAATTTGCATGGTCCAACTGATAACCCTAAGAATATATGCCTTTGATATCACGAACAATATAATTATATTGTCAATACTTTTTTTGGTTAATTTTTCATATCTATAACGAATCACATACCCGGTCCCTATATTCTACAAGCACTCCATCAGCACCTAATTTATGTCTACTACTCAGCATTTTGATGTGCAATCACTCTAATTATTCTCCCATCTCCTCTAACAACATGACAGCCAATTTTCAAAATAGCGTAGCCAGAAGCAATACAACTTTCCTCTTCTCCAGCCCTAGAACAAAGATCAATGCCCTATTTGAGATAGGTAAATAAAGTTACGTACCAAAGTGAAAAATATTACATGCGATATAAAGTATAGAGATATTTACGTTTGAATATGATTCTCAAACTAATATTACATCAAAATGTATTCTGTGCTAATTAAACACTTGTGCAAGACCTTAACTGACTAAATTCCCTCACAACTTATATAATCTTGTGAGGAAGCCTAAAAACTGAATGTATTTTTTTTGGTTATTTTCCTCATTCTATGACCTTTTGGTTCAAAAAACTATTTTATGATCTTTAAGAGATTTGCCTAACTTTTTTTAGGTTGATAAAATTTTATGGATTCTATTTTTTGTTGCATTAATTTCGCATCATACTTATGTCTTTACGCAGTTTCCTTTGCCGTGCTTTGAGATTTATGAGTAATGAGGATCGCTTCAGGACAATGCCTAAGTCTACATCAGAGAGTTATCCGCAACAAGTCGTGGCTGGAGAATTGGATCTTACTCGCAACACATTGCACCAGTTCTGAGTCATATTATCTCTAACCATCCTGATCTTGTGGCTTTAACCTGAATTAGGTTGATGGCTGTGAGAGATCGAACAGAGTCTTCTTCACCACACGTTAGACCAATGTGGCCTGGCTTATATAACAACCTGTGCAGGAGTAAGTCTTCTCTCTTAATCACTATCGCTTGACGTTCAAGTAACATGCTGAGATTAGTTCGATGGAGCATAACCATGGACCAAATCAACCTTGTTCTGGTGTACCAATTGAGACAGGAAAATAGGAGAGGATAGTTCCCAAGCTAGAGATTCACTGTGAATCCGAAACAAGGGGAAAATCAGTCTAGGAGATGATCACTGAGGAAGAAGGATCCATCCCGAAGAATCTGAGATTCATGGATGATAGATGATGATCATCATCGTGAGAGAGAGAACTTGGGGAAGAAGATATAAAGTTGTATATTTGATTGATTTTTCATAATAGCCAAAAGGCCTACATAAAGTGTTTGGAACCAGTTTGGTTCTAGTAAACCGAAATACATATAACATCATCAAACCAGAATTGACTAAACCGGATAGCTAAACATTTCCTGTCACACCAATATAAACCAGATGTCGAAAGAATCTTTGTATATATAACGAAGTCTATAATCACACTTTCAAACAAGGCCAACTTTATAATATTAACTACACTAGAGATTTTCCCGGGCTACGCCCGGGGTATTTGTATAAATTTTAATTAAATTAAAATTTGCACTTATAAATTATATTTGTATTATCTTTGCAGTTTCAGGTTTAGGAGAAATAATTTAGTTCTAAAAGCTTGTTCCTATTTATTGTTGGTAGTTAAAAGCTGCAGGTGTCAAAGTTTGTACCCAGACGGCCAGACGTATGTGGTTGATCACGTAGGTCTCTAAAATTGCATGCAGAGTAGCTTCGTATTATTAAGGAATTTATTTCCAGAATATATAGATGGTTAGTTGAAAGCACATCAAAAATCAGATTGGCCATTGAGATACAGTGGCGCACTGGCATAACATGATTTTGAACACCCACAATAGGAAAATAGAGTAGTTTGGAAGAGATTTGATCATGGATTGCAAAACAGAAGTAAAAAGGTAAAATGGGAAACCAAGAGGACAGGTTATTGTCTACATGAGAAGCAGATAAATGTATGACATTGCTTGTACACACATACACCAAATGTCAGCAGCATATAAAGTCAAGCAATAATTTAAAGACTCACCCGAAGAAGTGCTACAGCATCTTGACGTTCCTTGATCAGTTCTGGACTATATAAAGGTTCAGTAACCGTTTCCCAGACGCAGTGATACATTGATTCAATTGTGCATATAGCGTCCTTCAAAAGACAACATTCACTTTTAGTTTTGGAACACATCAGTTACGTTTGATAATATATAGCAAGATTGAGATACTTTACCCTGAAACACCTCCATTTCTGCTACTTTCAAATATCTCAAGGTTTTCAAGAGCAGCAGCATCAAGAACCATGTGCTGTTTCTCAGTAAAGTTGCTGAAATCAGAGCAAGGTAGGGATTCAAACTTGGCATATCTAAGTAGACTCTCATCCAAGAAAGCTTGTCTCAGGTAGTAAATAGCACCACCAAGAGCAGAGAGTGCCAGGCTACCATTCTTATCTCCACTTGCTAATTCAGACAACATTTTTGGAAGGAAGCAGAGCACAAGTTTGGAAATCCACAATGGGGTTGTTCAGACATCTCCCCATCTGTCAGCGTGCCCCTTGTAACAACTGCACATATTTAACGCTTCACAACCTGCAAAAACAGGAACAATGTCACTAGGAATCCTCCCTATCATAATTTTCTAATAATAGCACCAGCCGCAGTACATGAATATTAATTTCATTAGCAATCAAATTGATTGGATTGAAAGTGATGATGCCTACTATAACAAAATTCATAGTGGGACTTACTTTATCCTTGGAGCCTTTCTCTTTTCGACGTCGCTCCAGCTGATCAGGTGTTTCTGTTTGCTCCACGACTAAAACCCGATAGCCATGTTCCATTCAGGTCAATCAAACTTATTTCTATACAACAGTATAACTTCTACCCATGAATGTGACTTTTTCCCACATATAAGAAGAAAGAAATCATACTTAGATTGGATTACTATGTTTTAGAAAACAAACTTTTTGAACTAATTTCTCGATGTTTACAGAGAAATTCTTCTCAGGAAATCCACAATGAGGTTGTTCTCCCTGCAAGCAAAAATCTACATCAAGTGCTTTAAAAGAAAAAATACATAGTGTAATTACAACGAAAGGAACCTTTTTAGCATGATTTGATGTCAATCCGTTGGTATTTTATAGACTTTTAAGAGATGCATAGAAAAGCATCAATATTTATGAGTTATAAGAAATCAGTTACCTTCATGTACCGTAAATCAAGTTCCTTGGTTCCTACGTGCGCATCCATCTCATACAGCTCATAGAATTTACCCATCTGCTTGTCATCAAAAAAAAAAAAAACCATCTAATCCCAAGTCTCCTACCAATAAATAAGTACTGATTAAATGATCACTTCTTGGTCTACCTTGAAGAAAAGAACTTTGTCCATATGTTTTGATTTAAACTCCCACCATTGTCTCTGAAAAAGAGATCACAAAACCAAATAAGTGAAATTTGCATAGCTTCATCAAATATCATGAAGCAGATTTCCATGTGCTCTTACCTGGCCTCCTGTTAATCTCTTGACAAAATCAGGAGGAAGGTAGAGTGTCCTCGAATCATCGGATAAATTTTTTATTGATTAGCATGTAAAAGGAAAACTATTGTAAAAAAGACTCACATTGAAAACAGTGGAGTAAGTATTCTTTCCTTCCAAAACAGTGAAGTGTAATAACCGGAAACGAAGCTCCCCCTCTCCAAAACCAAGAGGGACGTCGTTGAAGATCAGAGTTGTGGGTGTCGTCCCGTTTGATTTCGCCATTTCTATAGCCATTGGTTTTGATGAATTTTGCGAAGGAGAAAAGTCATAGCCTGGAGACATATATATATTGTGTGGAGCCGAAGAGCTTAAAAAATGGATAGCTTTGGATTATAATAGTAATGAATGGGGTTTGATGAGTGATCGTGTTGTGTAGAAGACATTTTAGAGGAATATTGGAGGTTGAAAGAACAAAAGGGATTCTCAGAGAAGGAGGAAGATGAAGCGGATGAATCTGCGAAGGTTACGACCTTCTCAAAGAATTTGGGTCTGTTTACGGGCTATTGGAAAGCATAATAAAACCAATAGCAAATGGGCTAAATGTGAAGTGAAAGAAATCTGATAATTTATCAACGATTAATCTGAGTGAGTTGGGGAAAAAGATGACATGTCACTCTTTAATAAGTTGGAATTAATTAGCCTATGTGGACAACTTAGAATTTGAGGATATTCCCCTTTTATTATAGTAAGATGTTAACAGAATCTTAGTGATAAAAACTGTAGTCACGAAAATAGAAACAAAAACTAGTACTCTCTGTTCTATTTTCTTCTTCTATTCACCAGCAAAAACTGTGAAGAACATCAAAAGATACTGGCCTCCTGCGAGTTCTCAGATACGTTGGTAGAACAAGATATACGCCTCAGAACGAAGAACTTCTTCAAAAGAAACCTGTCTCACAAAAGAATCGCTTGCACGATACCATATGGATGAATCTCTCTTCTCATCATGGTCTCCTCTTATGTAAGCAACATAGTGACCTCTTCCCATTGTCCCTGAATGCTCCACCAACCCTGTCAACATGTAAACCGGCTGGTCTTCTCCGGTCCACCTAGAGTCCATATCCATAAATAGGCCAAGATCGATAAACTCATTGAAAGCAACATGGCCACTTAACTTGCTTAGCCTTCCTCGAGCATTTTGGCTAAACCTTTTGAGATGAATGGTCAAGACAGGTGGTGCCTTGTTTACTACTACTCTTTTAATTGCAGCACTTCTTACTATCACTTCCTCTGAATCTACTGCCTCATCTTCATATACGGTCTCGCAGTTTATGAAATCTATACAGGATTGGTTGAATATATTATCTCTACACTCATCAAAACCATTTTCATTCACCCATCCACTGCCAAATCTTTCTCTCTTTTCTCTCAGCCGTTGGAGTTTTAGGTTTTTCGAACACTTCTCACAATGCCAAGCATTGTCTTCTGACAGAATCTCAGGCTTGGTGAACAGAGACAAACAGCTTTCTACAGACACTGGTGAATCTGAATCATCAAGAACTTCAGCATCAGAGTTGCTGCTGACAGCCATAAAACCAGCTTCAGAAACTTCAGCTTTAGTTGGTGGTCCGAAAAATGGTCCTTTAGATATCTCAGGCTCGTCGAAAAACCAGTAATAGTCAGCATTATCTATCTTTTGTTCATGGTGGCCGCTCATAAACAAAGAGGAAGCTTCACTCTCACATTCTCTAACTGTTTTATCAATACAGGAGACGTCAGGCTTGTCAAAACAGCCGCTTGAGTCAACATAATCAACGGTTTGTCCGTGGTGGCTGCTCACGAGTGAAGAGGAAACTGCATCCTCACGTTCCCTAACTGTTTTATCATTACAGGAGACGTCAGGCTCGTCAAAAAACCAGCTAAAGTCGACATAATCTACGGTTTGGTCATGGTGGTCGCTCACATATGGCGAGGAAGCCTTACCCTTACCTTCTGCAACTGTTTTAACATCATATGATAAGTCATCTTTATAAGGCATGTTCAGAACTTGAGAATCTGGAACCAGCAAAGGAAGCTCTTCATCAGCGCACGGCTTTGCAGATGAAGAACTCTTCCCTAAATCAGGATAACCCCATACTTGAGCCTCACTAATCTCTGCTGACGTACCACTTGAAGCTTTGTCGTTACTACACTGCATAGCTAGTGCATCCTCTTTATCTGGTTTTGCACCACCTACAAAAGTCTGATCAATTACTTCAGACTGAGTTAATGGAGCAGTATCACTGACATCACCTTGTGAAACCAGATCGGTCTCATTGTGAGAGACTTCTATTCCAAAAGCTTCCCACCAAAAACTATCAACTTCTTCCATATCATTTTGTGTTGCAATTTCAGGGATCTGCTTATTGTCAAGGGACATAGTTGACAAAAATTCTGAGTCTGAGTCTTTGCTGTCTGCAACATCCTTAAAGAGCTTTGTTGGTGGAAGTTTACTTCTCTCTTCCTGAGAGAAGATTTGTTGCTTTCTCGGAGGAGGTTTCTTGGAGGGAACAGGTAAAGAGAGGTCCAAAAAGGGTTCATACACTTTTGAGGAATGTCCACATTCCAAACAAGATATGGTGCTTGAAACTTCACCACCGAATACAGAATCAACGAGAGTAGGTTTCTCACTGTCATCACTATCATCAGAAACGTCAAGCTGCTTTCTCAGGCTAGATTCTTCGATGCTCAAACCATCCAACAAACACCTTAGCAACTCGTGACTGTCATGCTGCTGATATCCCCTAAACTGGGGCGCCTTAGAACAGACAGAACCAAAAAAGTCTACTGGGTTTATCACACTATTGAACAAGCCTGCTTCTGATGTTGCTTCTGTGAACAACTTCTTCAGTGAAGAAACAAGAGGCCCGCCACAACACAAATCCTCTTTCAACAAGTGGACACGTAACTGATCCAAAGAAAGAAGGTTCTGCAATACAGAGTTAAAGAAACATGTGTTCCCAAGGTTAACTAAACCTCTGACAGCATAACCATCTCTGGACACAGCAGAATCTTTGATCTCACCAGAGATGGTACTACCACTTCCTGAACATAAATCTTCAGTCTCAGCTTCACCAGAGAACGTGTTTGAGGAACGTTCTTTAATCAGTTTCACAGCTTCCAGTAACAAATCTATCTTCTCACCATTCTCTTCTTTCTCAAAAGGGAGTAGTGATTGGCAAGCAAAACACCATCTTAACCGAGTGTTTTCACATTGCATCACAAGACGGTGACGCGTCAACCTGAAGTGACGCATGACATGACTCTGAGCTTCAGTTGGCAAACCAACACCTCCACAGATATAATGACCACATTCCAAGCAAAGCCAAATAGCTTTCTTAGCAGCAAAAGAAAACCTATTAACTTTCCCTTCACTCCTTCTCTTCATGTGCACTCTTTCCTTGCATTCTCCACACTTGATTTGTTCACAAGACTTGATCTTTTTCAACAGCTTATCCAAATCAACACATTTATCAAAATGGACACAAGATCTTTGTTCCATCAGTGTCACAACATCAGCTGTCTCCGCGCTTTGCTTAGTTACCCTCTTGAAGAACTGTTTCCCACCTGGAGGAGGTCGACCTTTCTTTAACTGCTTCACCATTCCTAACTAATCAGAAAAACATTGTACAGAGAGAGAGTGTTAGCTTCATCAGTGTAATAATCAAATACAACTTAGCAGATAATACAAACAGAGAACTATCACCAGAACACAAATATAAACAGTAAAGGAATGCCCTTTGCAAAATAAGTAGTAAAGGTCCAAACTTTAAAGACTACCCAACTAAAGATCCAAACTTTATAGAGTCAAAATCTTCTAGAGGTCTAAGACAACTGAGTTTAAGACTACTTTTACTTGATAAATAATCAAAAACACTAAACACTACTTAGTAACGACCAAGAGAAAACAGATGCTCTTTGACATAAGTATCAATAGGTCCAGAATGTTCCAGGTGAAAGATGAAAAGATGTCCAAAAATTGTAATCTAACCTTATCTAGGGTTTTGTAAAAAGAGAGCACTAAAAGGGTTTGTAAGAAGTTTGTATTTGGCTAAGGGAAAGAGAGTCGACGAAAGTATTTATAATCAGTGACCCCTGCGAGAGCGAGAGGAAGCGAGTCAAACAGACAAAGGGATATGCACAAAAAATATTAATAATTTCTGAGTTAAGAAAAAACAAAAAAATAAAGTAAAGTTTTAATAGAGTTAGGAGATGAAAAAGGATGAAAATTTTAATATTTCGGAAAGTAATATTCAAAGTTTGTATAAATTTGGAATATTATCTCTCTAGAGATTTGTATAATCTATATAGCAGATTATATATTCAGATTAATTAACTAATATTAAAATTTTATTCAAGATTAATAGACAAATATGCAATTTAAAAATCAGAATTCTAAAATTACAAGTTGTAAAACTATATTAAAAATTATAGCATTTTTATTTGTTTTAATTTATATTATTAAATAAAAAAAAGACCTGTTACATAAAAATAAGAAATTATCATAGGAAGCGATTCCTTAAAATAGTGGCTGGAAGTCCATGAGTTCCGATAATGATTTTAGCTTCCATACAACTGTTTCATAGTTTTGGCTCGTGCTGTTTCCGCCATCATTAGCCGACACTACAAGCTTGTAATATTTCACGTTGGAAATTATTTGAATATCACCGCTAACAACCGTCACAAACTTTAATTTAAGTTCGTTCAACCTGCCGTACTCTGAGACCGCAAATTCACCAATCTTTACGATGTAAGGATCCGTGACGTTTTTGATGGGAATCCATTGATCTTCGAGAGGCTTCAACGCAAACACGTTAAGAGGAATGAGAGAGATGAGAAGAAAGAATATTGACTTATTCATTTCGCTGTTGTTATTTCTGTGTATTTTTTTATCAACTCAAACTATGGTAGAAGAATAAATGGAGAGACTTTGAGGGCTCTTATAGTAGTGGCATTGAGATATCATGCATGCATATTATTTGATCCAATACAAAAGTACATTGTTTTTTGACCTACAAAAGGAAGTAAATTTTTATTTGATCGAAATAAAGTAAGGTAGACTATTATTTGACCTACAAAATGGAAGTGGGTTATTATGATCCAGAAAACAAAAATAAATCAAGATATTATTTGACTAAAACAAAGTTGACAAAATAATTGTGTTACTCAATGTTTAAAAAAAAGACGATAAAACAATTTTGTGTTAAAAGAAAAAGTAGACAAATTGTTATTTGACCTTTAAAAAGGGTGATAAATTACAATTATTATTGTTGTTTTGAATTTTTATTTATTTTATAAAGATTGTTATTTTTTTGTTCAAAAAAGATAGTTGTTTATTTCTTCCTTTTGTATATTAATTAAGACAATTATTACATATAATAATATTATATTTTAAAATTTATGTATTAAAGTAAAGTTATTTTTGACATAGTAATTTTATTTTTAAAATCTGGAAAAAGGTATTTGTGGAAGGGAGAGAGTATTTGACCAAAACAAATGAGAAGCATATTATTTGACCCACAAAAAATGAATTTGATTTTTGTTTTTTTGTAGGGGTCGATATAATATGATTGGTTTTTAAGAACTGTGAGTTGAAACCATGGTGGATGATGCCTGAACTATAGTTCTTCTTTAGTCCATTACCAGGAGGATGAATCTTTCAGATAAAAGATAACTCTTTCAGACACGTATCTTGATACTGGAGCAAAAGCTATCAGCTTTTTGTGTTAGTTTACCAATCAAACCGGAGATTGGAACAAGAACCAATGAAGTTTATTAAGTAGATCGAGAACTTGGCCCAGCAAGATGTTCAAACTTTAAAGATCCAACAAACAACAAACTACAAACTGGAAACTTAACTGTCTTAGACTCTTAGACAATAAACATCTAATTAGTTAAAATGTCTTCTTATTTTTTTTTTTTAAAAAGCCTAAAAATCACTTCCTTTGTTCTGTGAACAAATCGGGAAATGATGAAGAAATTCCGGCGAGATTAAGCACCGCCTTGATCGGTGACAATATCAATGAGGTCACCATCTTCCATCTTCAACTGTGTGAAAAACATTAATTAACAGTAATAAAATAAGGTAAAAACTAGAAAGTAAAAAATAAAAAAATGGGATGAGATTTAAAAAAAATAGAGAAACCTGAGCAGGAGTGCTTCGTGGATTGAGCTGTTTACCGCCGAAGACGAATCTGACAGTGTCTTTCTCTAAGTTTCTCTTCTTGTAGCATGCATCTATTAGTTTCTTCAGATGCGCATTATAACCTATCTTGTATACATCCTCTACTCCATCCTATGTTAAATATTAAAAAAAGAAGTACATTTTAGTTTTCTTTTTAATATATTAAGATTTCTAAACAAGATGTTGTAACCCTTTCTTAATCTTCAAAAAAATATACTAAAGAAGAAAAAGCAAAGATGATAAAAGAAACTACTAAGGAAATTTGGTCAAGAAAAAAAAACATTTGGAATAGTTATATTATCAGACCAGGCCATGAAAAACTCTTGAAGATGCATAGAGAGAAGAGCGACCTGTTGGGTCTTGACCTTAACAGTAATCTTCTTTTGGGGTGTAGGAGATCGAGACTTCTTTGAGGCACAAGATACAGAGATCGTGGTTGAGGAACTCACCATTGTTCAGACAAAACACAAAGTAAAACTGAAAAGGGAAAAGTAGACACAAAGATGGCAATTCTACTACTCTCAGAAGCTCTTAAAAGGAGTATTGGGTTGGTAGAAGAGAACAGATGAAAGTTAATGACCTTTAAACATTATTGGACAATCCTCGTCAACTACTACTATTGGGTCTATTTTCTTCTTTTACTTTTCTATTATTACCCCTGGTTTTTGTTTGAGATAATTGGCTAAAGTGCCCTATTTGGTACCTATAATTAGAGACTTGCCCATGTGACAATCACTTTTCTTTGGACCATTTTGCTCTTCTCCACACTCTCTCTCCTCTCTTTGACGTCTCCCTTTTTTTTTCTCTTCAATCCCTAATTATTTTACAAATCTCTATCATTCTATATACAATTAAATTTTAAATTTCATTCTTTTTTCATAAGTGGCTTTGAATCCTCAAATTTTTCACCTTTTTTTTTCTCTCCAATCCCTAATTATTTTACAAATCTCTATTATTCTATATACAATTAAATTTTAAATTTCATTATTTTTTCATAAGTGGATTTGAATCCTCAATTTTTTGATGATATCAATTTTCTGGATTTTAAATTCGACGTCGTGTTAGTGGTTAACAAATATTGTAGACGTTAACAGAAGTGTTAGTTGTTAACAATTATTTTTACGCTTCGCGTTAATAAATGTGTTTGCTGTTAACAAATATTGTAGACGTTAACAGTAGTGTTAACTGTTAACAATTATTTTTACGCTTCGCGGAAATAAATGTGTTGGATGTTAACAAATATTGTAGACGTTAACAAAAGTGTTATATGTTAACAAATATTTTTACGCTTCGTGTTAATGAGAGGAAAGAGAAAGGGCATTCTCGGTATTTTCTTGCCAAATGGTTGTGTCAGTGTCCTTCATGTCCAATCAATGGTATTTTGCTAATTTAAGCTTCAAATATGGGTAGTTCACTAAATCACTCTTTTTGTTTTGTTGTCATTGAATCATCACATCATGCATAACACATCCCAACAAAACGTTGACACTTGTAGGACTCAGAAGAAAATATTTATTAACTTGCAAATTCAGAACATAATTGGAAATGTTTAATAATTTTTCAGTTTTTTATATAGTACAAATTGCATTCCTACAAAAACGAGAAGATCATGATGTTTAGAGAGAGCATATGACTCAAAACTGTTCATGGTAACACCCAAATCTCCAGCCAACAATGATTCTGTGCGGATAAGTCTCTCATGTAGAATTGTGCTTTTCCTGAACTAATATGCATTGCTCATTGTCAAAAAGCACCAGTGGTCTAGTGGTAGAATAGTACCCTGCCACGGTACAGACCCGGGTTCGATTCCCGGCTGGTGCATTTCATTTTTGCTCGTTCTCACTATGAGAAAAAAAATAATTCTCCCTTCCACTCATTTTCCGGTTTAGATTGTATCATTGTAAACCGGTGAAGAAAGCTTTATTGATATTCCGGTTCTCAGATTTCAAGCTAATCAAATCATAATTACCGAGAGAGAAAGCATTAATTAATCTCTTCGAACTAAAATCAATTGGTCAACCAACGTTCAAACTTTAAGATGTAACTACAAACCAGAAACTATGATAATGAAAGATCTAAAATATTAAAATATTCCTTTTTATAAACGCTTAAAAACACCACTTCCTTCTTCTATGAGCAAATCCGGAAATGATAAAAGAAATTCCGGCGAGATTAACCACCGCCTTGATCGGTGACAATGTCAATGATGTCGCCTTCTTCCATCATCAACTGTGGTTAAGAAAATAGAGAAAATATTCATTAACAGTAGTACTTAGTAAAAAAAAAAAGTTAAAAAAAAAAGAAGGTAAAAAGAAACCTGAGCAGGAGTTTGACGTGGTTTGAGCTCTTTATTGCGAAAGATGAATCTCACAGTGCCTTTCTCTAAGTTTCTCTTGGTGCAGTATGCATCCATTAGTTTCTTCAGATGTGCACCATATCCAATCTTGTATACATCCTCTCCTCCATCCTGTTTTAATATATAAAAAATGTTACATTTCAGTTCTCTTCTAAGATTTCTAAAGAAGATGTTGTAACCTTTTTCTTCAATTTTTTTTTATTAAAAATTCATAGAAAAAAAAAGATGAGATATTTTTCTGTCCAAGGAAATTTGGTTGGTGCAATTAGTGGAGAAATTAAGAAGAGGAGTAAATGCAAAATACTATTTAGGGAAATATAAAGAATAAGAACAGAGCAGCCATGGAAAAGCTTGAAGATGCAAAGAGATGATGATACCTGTTGGGTCTTGACCTTGAGAGTAATCTTCTTTTGGGGTGTAGGAGATGGAGACCTCTTTGATGCACTAGAAGCAGAGATGGTGGTTGACGAACTCACCATTGTTCAGACAACACACAAAAGTATAACTAACAAATAAAGTAGACAAGAAAAAAAGTGAAGACTTTTTGCAACTCTTTTACTCTCAGAGGCTCTTTATAAGAGTTTTGAGTTTGTGGAAAGAGAGAGAGAAAAGGTGAAGAAACTGATGAAAAGTTAAAGAGCTTTGAACAATCCTCGCCAAAGACTACTATTGGTCGATTTTTTTACTTTCCACTTGTACCCTTTGGCCTTTGAATCATCACTATCATGGATGACACATTCCAACAAAACGTTGAAACTTGTACGACTCGGAAGAAAATGCTTATTAACTTGCAAATTCAAACAATGATACAAAGAACAAAAAGTGAAAAATCTATAAGAACTAAGACTAAGCTATAGTTTATTGTCTCCAGTTCCAAACCAAAAACATCACACGGAAGATGAGTCTCATCATCCTAAAGAGAATGTACATGTCTAATAGACTTTTTACCTCCACAAAGTGTCGACCTGAGAAGATGCAAAAGAACAAGAGACACTGAGGCTATGTGAGAAGCAGAATGTATCCATCTCCAAGAGGAGAAAACAGTATTGGATATTGCCTTGGATCATCGTTTATAATTTGTCTCAATCATCATCACCACCATCAATAATCTATATAGTCTGGATATTGGATTATTCTGATTAGCTCCTTGAGTTTAGCTAGAATCTGACGTGGTTCTAGGAAGTAAAACTTTTAAACATAAATCTTTATAAAATAGTTCAATAAAAATGAATAATGTAAATTCATGTAAAATGATATAATTATTGTTAATACTCTGACCATGTTTTAAGAAAAAAAATGTTTTTAAAAGATATATTTTCTTACATTTTCAGTGTATATAATAATGGTAAATTGTTAAATTTAAAGATATTAATTGTGTTTCTTGAATTTTGATTGACTGAAAATTATAGAGAATAATTAATCATAAAAATAATACATATATATTCACAATTTAACATGTGTGAAATTTCTAAAATCTTTATTATTTTGGAACGGAGGAAGAATAAATTTGTGTAGTTTGTAGTAAAATAATTGATGAGAATTGAAACAAACTCATAACAAAGTAGTAAGCAAACTTTTAATCTTCTTCCAACATGTCACATATGATTTTCACTAACGTTTCTTACAAATAACAAAACAAGTATCACAAAGTAATAATAATAATTTTAAAAATCTTTTATGTGATATCACTCAAGTTTCTTCAAATCCCTTGTTTGTGAATACTCACTCTGAAGATCTTTTCCTTCTTCCATCATCCTCTTAACCATTGCTACCCTCTGAATAACCCTATCAACTGCAATGTCAAACGCATCTTCAATCTTCTCTGGTCTAACCAATCCCGGTTTAGTGTATATTATCCTTGGTATAATCTTTACAATCTCGTTCCTCATCCTTGAAACACTCTCCTTATCAATCCCACCCAACAAATCCCTCAGACTAACCGTTACATTCTTTATTCCATTCTGCGGTATGTAAACCGAATACTTGGTATAATCCTTTGGGAAATACCACATATACTGATTATAACCCGAACCGGGATGGAAGAAAACCGGTATACAACCGGCCAAAATCGAATCCAATATCGATCTCCGAGTATATGAATCTCCAGGAGGTTGTAAACAGAAAACCGAACGTTTAAACACATCCATGATCTTAACCGGATTATCACAATCGTTACCTGGTTTATTACACTTAAGAAACTTGCATGTACCGTGTGATGCAAGGCACTGCTTTATAATCTCCCCGCTGATGGATCCATCTAGGTTTGGCCTTGGTGCTCCAACAAAAGAAAACAAGTGTCTCCTCTTCATACTCGTCACTTTCCTCTGCCATCTCCTAACCTCGGTTAAGCTCGTTGGATGAAAATAAGTCGGATAAGGAACCGCAAACTCGTTGGTCCAAGCAGTGGTTTCGATAGATAGCATCGTTGTGTTAGCAAACTCCGGCAAGCACATCAGGTTGTTTCCCCACTCTTCATCAGAACATCTCCTGAAGTCCCAACCGATCCGTCCGGTTACAAAGAAGTGATCTCGACCGTACATCTTCCTCCACTCGGGTCTCTCTCTTAGCCACTTAGCCAGCTTTGTCCCCAATGCGTCTCTAACCGTTGTGTTGT